>JAVIWC010001142.1:0-241755 GCA_031894815.1 Creontiades dilutus | reverse complement strand
ATTCATGTCACACAGAACAAAGTTATTTGATCAAATAAAAAAATTGTGTTAATTGTTAATCCACATCGTTACGATGTTGAAAATCTGCTTTAAGAATAATAATGAAGAAGAAGATATCTACCGTGAATTATGTACATAGACACATTGAAAGATTTATTTCAAATGTCTTCAAAATAAGCTTAAACCCATTGAAAAGTTTTGAAAACACTGTAAAGTTGATCATTATTTGTTGTGTAAGGTCATGGTTCCCCTCATTCCTTTGAAGTGGAAAAAGATGGATACAATTGATGGCTCCCAAAATGTATAGTGTTTCTTGGAATCCTTCCAATTTTTAGTAATAACACTCAGTATGTAACTATATAATATATAGTTACATAATATATTACTTAAATAGTATTTATATAGTACATAATATATATACATAGTTATAATAATATTGTTTGAAACCGACGCCTAGTATGATGTAATTATAGTAAACAGCCTTGTATCTTTTGGTTATCTCGACACTGATCGTTCACTTAGCTGTATATACAGAAGCGTCATTCATTACAATGCACATTCTTGATTTTGATTTCTCGAAATTACCTAATGGCACCAATTGCTTAGCAAGATCTTGGCTCATCGTAACCCCTAAGACAATAACGTGAAAATGGAATGAATACATTTTCTCACTTTTAGAATCAATGACTACAGTTTAAATCGAGCAACCAAATACTCCTAAATTGTTGGATACATTTTTAGGCAATTGTAAATGATCAGTTTCTGCAATATTTCTTGTTTCAGTCGGCACTTGTAAACGCCAATTTTTCTAAAAGGAGAATTTGATTTTGGATTACCATTTTTAAATAGAAGCCTTCGTAATCGCTTATCGAAATTTGGGTATAACTCCCTCATATTAAGTCTTTTTACGTTCCACGATTCCAAATCTGCCAGCTCGATCGTCTTTACTGATCTTGAAATTTTAGTCGTAAAATCGACTGGTATAGTTTTTTCCAGTGAAATTCGTCATTTTAGCATGGAACATGCGTTAGCCCTGGACTACCTTTCCGAAAAATGTCACGAGGGATAGGTAACGCGGAAGTGTCACACGTACCAGGAGCTAAGACCGCGAAAATAGTGGGTCCCCTATGTCTGGAGCCTTGAAAACGCTCCTTCCCCACTCCCCAGATGCACTGGTGTATGAGGAGGGAAGGTAACGGATGGTGGTTCGGCAATATGTTCTGGATTATTAAGGTCAACAACCTGGGCTAAAGGGAGGATAGTGTGTGAGGGGAGGTCAACAGATTTGACCGTTTTCTTCCTAATGCTATTGCCTTATCTCATCATGAAGTGGAGAGTTCTAGTCAAGCAGCATGGGTTTGTGCGCGAATATTTGAGAGTATTTACTGCGTTTGAACGTTATTTCATCAACTTGATACCCAATTTTACGGGATAAGTTGATGATATAGGATTGATTCCGTCTCATTTCTTGGATAATCGTCTCATGCAATTTTGATTGTGATAATACCGAATGACTCTGCCATCGGCATTATCAAATCCACCCTGACCCTCGAAGGATGCCTGATAATTTCTGGCAGTAATATGTGTCACAAATTCATCTATGGTCTCTTGAATTGTCTGATCATTGAACAAGTCTTCCTGGTAATCCGCACGAACATGATCCCGGAACCATGTATCGACTATGTCCTTGACCAACAGTTCTTGGGTCCTACCAAAGGCAAAGTACGGCTTCTTGTTGAAATACCTGTTCTGCAACACCTGCAAGGTCTGCGCTGGACTTTTTGAACTAAAGTGGTTCCCAACTCCCTGCCCCAACGAATAATAGGTCTGTGTCTGCTCGATAGGGTGGCCTCGCTTATTTCTTGGCACAATTAAGTAGTCAGGGATCAATTTCCCTGTTTTGAAACTGTCAGCAACCAAAGCTGATGCCTCTTGTTCATACTAGTTGGCTGCACAGCCACTGTGGGCACAAACGTCTCTATCATCTTATACATGTCACAAGGTGGGTGAACACCATTGATTATTGCCTCTGCAACAGGATCCGTTCTTTCTACCATCACTGGTGCTTCCCGCGGGAAAGTGAGCCACGTATTCATGTGCTCATGAAAGTTCGCATCCAATGAAAGTTTTTCCTGAAATATTCTAGCTTGCTCACAACCGTCAGACACTATATAAAGCCTTTCTGTGTGCCTACTCAGCGCAACAATCTGTAACTCCTCCACAGCCGGCAACGAACCATCAGTGGCCACAGTACACAAAATAGCCTGCTTAATGGTACCACCCTGGTTTGATCTCACGGTGTTTTTCGGATTCTCAGTGTAGCATTTCAGCCGAGGCAGTGGAGAAACACATACGCAAGCGCTGATAGGCATCTGGTTGTTCAGTCGTGGACACGAACTCTATCGATCTTTCAACCCTACCAACGGCCTCCTTAGTGTAACCAAACACCCGGTTCAACATCGCGACAGTATCCTTTGGATTTCTGAAATTCACCAATAACGTGTGACTCACTTTATCCAAATCTATGTAACTGCCAATGTACATTCCTTTATCCGGTTCACGCACTCTAGTTCGCCTGTGCGAAAATAGTCTACGTTTATGGCTTGTTACCCATGGAATTGTTGTTCCCCGATTTGCCGAGCAACCCATTGTATTCCGTTACGAAATATCGAGAGAGAACTACATTGGTGTTCCGGGCCGGGTATCACAACGTCATCCCCAACAAGACCCTGAGCCAAATCCTTCATTGACCTAAGAAGCTGGGATTGGCGCTTGTCACCTAACTCGACTGTAGTCAATAATTTCTGCAGCTTTTGATCTTCAGAATCGGCAAAAAACGCTAATCAATTTGGCTTTGAGTGCATCATATTTCCCCTCAGCAGGAGGTTCCTTAATTATGCCACTTTCTTGCTCCATAACGTCTTCATCAAGTTGACCAACAACATTATTGAATTTGGTCAAGTCCTGAGTCGTACCATTAAGCTGGAAATTGGCTTCAACTCGTTTGAACCAAAGATCAGGACGTTTCCGCCAAAAAGGAGGCAATTTATCAGGAACAGGATCGTCTGGCATGTTTGAAAGAAGTTCAATCACAGCAAGCACATGAAACGTCGCAAAACTCTGTGAAACACACCAAATATCAAAGTGGGAGAAAACAGTCCCCAGTCTGTCGACACTACGGTGTTCGAAGGTGCAATATTCGAATGAACATGGATGTGATCGATGGATGCCTGGATGGATATATAGATCGCCACACGTTTGTAATACATACGTAGTTTTGTGTGATGATTTCCTTCGTCTTTTAACAGATTGAGCTATATCCCTTCGTCAGGTTATGAAGGACGCTCTAAACTTTCAAAATATGACCGCGAAAAGAGTGGGTCCCCACCTCCAGAACTGACGAACACGTTTTGCGGTCTTAGCTACTGGTCACTCCTGGCGCCCCGATACTGGATCACGTCTGAGGCCTATCTTACACGCTACGCTATTTATTTCCATTGGAAATCAAGGGTGCAACACGAGAATACGACGGATGTAACGAGGACCTACCGACGAGTACTACCAAGTATGTAGTCGAAACGAACTGACGAAACTAAATAAAAAGCGCTGCATGTGGCAGCGATAATGTAAACTCGATTGAGAATTTTTCATGTTTTGAAAATATATTTATAAATTTGACCGTATAAAATCCGGATTCAACACGGGTTTTCAATGATACTCGTAGAAGTTTTCTTCCCACCCAAATAGTGTGGCAGCCCCACGACGCTTTCCGACGAATACTTTATACTTCCCAGAAAAAAACCCCTAGTCGACGAGCATTATTCAACTTTCGATTTCGATATTACCGGCTTAGGGCAGAGAAAAATCCGGTCGCCAGGAAGTAGGTTGGGCAGGGGTGGGCTTTAGTCCTTACGACACCGGTTGACCTCTTATGAGCCTCATACTCCCACTTCTAAGAGACATTCCTTCCGGTTTTAGGACCGGTTTTTCCTGCCTCTGGTATCCGAATTGTGTGAGATTTCTCACATTTCGGTTGGAGTGTTTTTTGTGGCACATTTGACATTTTTGTCTACGAAGATGGGGATCTGTTTGGGTGTCAACGAAAGTTTGACCGAATTCTTTTGCGTGTCGCCTAACTCGTCTAGGGTAGTGTTCTCTCCGCGTTCTATTCAAATGGAGGAGACAATTTTGACACCTCCTCAAAATTTGTTGTATTATTTCAAGAAGCGTGGAATCCTGAAATGGAATTTTTAAAAATCTTCCGTCCAGAGCTTTTTTCCTGAACTACTGAACCAAATTTAATGAAACTTGGATAAAATATCACAAATAGTATCACTAGTTTTGATTGTGTTCTAATCATCATATTATCCTTTTAATCGCAATCCTTCGCCTATTTATCGTACCTACATGATCGGAGAATCATTCAAGGGCGGGTTGTTACATCACGTGACATGGGAGTGATCCTCGTCACCCAGCCTGTCTTCTCTGACCATATTATGGGTGTGACATCCAGGGCTTATTGACCTTCGCCAGGCAGAACACACGTGAATTCACGCATGTGCTAGTAATGGTAGACCCATGTGCTGCTGCCCTTATCCTTCCAGTAATAGAATATTCTTCTGTTGTTTTGGAGTCCCTGCTATAGTTGCCACATTGATCAGATCGAAAGGGCACACCGCAGAATTCTGAGGTATGTAGCCTATATGCTTCATATTCCCCCGGGCTGTGTGAATTATGATGCACTTGGTCGTGGCTGCGGGTTAGGAGGCCCTGGTGACCGAATACGCCTCTCTGGTATGTCTTTCTTCAGCAGACTAATGCGTGGAGAACTCGACTCCCCACGATTGAACAAGTTGAATCTTGCTGTTCCTCGAGCATGCCTCTTATCTTCTTCTTCACCGCTCCTTTTTCATCCAAAAATTATTAGTGCAAATAGCAGATTACCTAGTGAAGCAAACGCCCAATCAATCCTCATCTTTAATTGCTTCCGAGTCTACTAAGGTAGCGGAAGCATTGTTTTCACTTTCGGAATGTGAACATTTTTTTGTCTCCAAAATCAAAAATTCCACTCGCATTTTGCGTTTTAGACCTTTCTGAACAATTTTGGTTCCGTGTCTGTCTGTGTGTCCTTGTTACGGGCAAAACTACACGAAGTTATAGTCTTTTGATGAAATTTTCATTGTGCAAATCCTTGTTACGGGCAAAACTACACGAAGTTATAGTCCAATTTTGATGAAATTTTCAGGGATTGTGCGGGTTGATGTGTAGATGATCCCCTATGAGTTTCATGACCCCCAAATCAATAGTAGCATCTGCGCATGCGCAAACGTGAAATCCTTGTTACGCGCATAACTCCGGGAGTTCTTGACCAATTTCGATGAAATTTTCAGGGATTGTTCGGTTTGATGTGTAGATGGTCCCCTATGAGTTTCATAACCCCCGGATCAATAGTAGCCTCTGCGCATGCGCAAACGTTAAATCCTTGTTACGCGCATAACTCCGGGAGTTCTTGACCAATTTCGATGAAATTTTCAGGGATTGTTCGGTTTGATGTGTAGATGGTCCCCTATGAGTTTCATGACCCCCGGATCAATATTAGCCTCTGAGCATGCGCAAACGTGAAATCCTTGTCACAAGCATAACTCCGGGAGTTCTTGACCGATTTCGATTAAATTTTCAGGGATTGTTCGGACTTATTAGGTATATTTTGTAGTTTGTTCAATAGTTGAACATGCTTACCTTTATTTTCTCAAGTTATGCTCCTGCATAACAATAAATTTACCCTAGGTAATTCAATATTTACTTCGCCTAATTGAACGAAGTTCTTTAGTCAATAATAATTTTCAATGATCTATACAGTCAAGTTATGGATACGAGGAAGCTATGTGCCACACCCACTTGGCAGACTTTTTTTTTTTTTTTTTTCGCTTCCTTTAATTCTATTCGCTCTTACCTTTTTAGTAGAGATGGGCAGATCGAAGAAAAAGATCGATTAATCGAAAATTTTCGATTCTCAAGATCGGTTAATCGGACGTAAAAGATCGATTCATCTAAACTGAATTTCCCCCCTACGGATAGTAACGTAGTTTCTATTGTTGGCTACAAGTAGCTTACTAAAATATAATGCTTACTTATTTCATTACCAGTAAGAGAATCCAGCTTTACAGGCAAGTGAGGCAGGGAGGAACAAAGGTGTGGAGTGGCAAGGGAAAATGCGCCTCCGACTTCCAACTAATATTTCTCCTCTAATATGGCACTAAGAAACCTAATCGATACGGCATTTTATTCCTAAAAGACCAATCTTACCATTCACGAATTTACATTTTCCAATAATTCGATAAGTTGTAATGAAAATACTAATAAGATTAGGTGATCAACGACAATACGGCATATCCGCTGGTTAGGTTAAAGCGGGCACGTGCCGCAGCCGCTAGAACAGTCGTCTTGCGCAAAACGGTATAGATCGAAATCGGAGATCGAGGAGAAAAGATCGATCTTCTACAAAAATCGACCTCCATCAGATCGATTCGAAAATCGATTAATCGGAACAAAGAGATCGATATATTTTGCCCATCTCTACTTTTTAGTAGTTTTCAAATGTTGCATCCTGTCTCAAAATTGTCTCCCTGAGCCTCTTAATAGTTTCAATAGCATTTTTTTTCTCTATTTATCACCTGTGTTGCAGTTAGCTTTATTATTTTGTACTTGGTACTCATATACTATGGTTCTTTTTTGTGTACTCGGCTTCCCCGTATTATTAAATAAATAAATCAGCTTATGTCAATTGTAAAGGGTGACATCTTAGGGCGGAAATACCAACAATTGAGAGTATCACACACCCACGATATGGCTTCAACATTGGCTGTTGATAATCCCTTCAATGAATCGTATGACCACCCGGACCTCATTGCGTTCATTCGTTCGTTCTCCTTAAGAGCATTTTGAACAGAAGAAAATACGTGAATTTCTTTGCACGTTGTAAAAATCCCCGCCTATGCCTAGTAGGTGAGGTTGTAATTGAAAACACAGATTTCGAAAACACATTTAAGAATACTTTATTTGAATTTTCGCACTATCAGACTATATTTACGCTCGACACAGATCAAATTAATTTAAGAAATCAGTTCCCACGCTACTTAGTATTGGAAATCTAACAATAACCAAAAAATGAGGAATTTTGACTGGGTTCAAAGCCCTAATTTGTAAACCTCCTTGAATATTGCTTGAAATAATTAGCTAATATATTTGCAATGTAACTTTGTTTTCAAGAGTTCCTATTTGAGGACGAGTGCAACATAGGTAGGCGTTTCACTCCATCTCTTGGAATTATTGTGTTCAACGATCGTGTCGATGCGCATTATATTGCACCGTTGTATGTATTCAGATATCGGAATTTGTTGCTGAGTTCCGAAGGACTAGGAAAATGTTAGTATTTGAGGAGTTATATTCATAACGAGCACACTGGTCAGCTGAATGACCTTATGGCTGTTGTATTTCCAAACGATCGACTGAGATGAATCAGAAATGGATCTCTTCTTTTTACGAGTTTACATTCTGTTACAAGGTAGACCATCGCTGGGTTCACATAATATACCTTGGACTGTGTCTTATAAACAAATTAGTGGTTTACAGATAAGAAAATAGATAAATAATCAACATGTGATTGAAAATTTTTAGCGTTTTGTCAGCGTCGCCCATTATCCACGTTGTAACATCATGTTTGCAAACAAATCTCTAGATACGTCGTTGCATATAATTCAGAAATTCCCATAAGTATGATGATTTATTGCAAATGAAACACATGAACATTTAATCGGAATAGCTGAAGTATTGAAAGCAATTTCAACACCACTTGGGCATTTAAAATTTTCCACACTTCAGTCTTGCCAATTAATCAGGATCAAAAATGTCTCTCCGCTCAGTTTTGACGATTTCTGCAGGTTGAGCCTTGCATCGTAGTACGGGGAAATCAAGTTTTTTTTTTGCTTACAACTATCTGTGAAACAGTGTGATAAGCACCAGGCACACTTGCCGCCTTACAGCTAGCTATCTCTGAGATCTGTGATCTGACAGTAATAGCTGCCTATTGTGATTCAAGGTTTTTTCGTGTCAATCTTTGAAACGCTTAATGCGTACGTATACAAGGCACCTTTTGCCGCGTCGTCGAGGACTCAGTCATGGAAATCAGATTTTATTCTAAGCTACTTTTACTTTTATCGAGCTGAATACCTGCGTATCCGTCGTACAAGACATGACTGGATCTCTACTAGAATTTGTTCGAAAGAAAAGATGAGATGGGGAGGATTGAACGAAGAAAGCGAACTGGATCGAACTATCTCGTCCACTCTTACTTTCAAACTTGAAGATCGCCTCTCCGCTAATAAGCTCTGGACTAACATGAGCGCAATTGCTTGTCTAATGGTACTGTCATCTGTTAAATGAGCTTCCTGGGTAGGTGACTCTCCATTGGAGAGTTGACACGTTGACTGCCATCCTGAAATGCAAGGATTCTTAGCCTCAACCACGATATTGGTTTCTCTCTTAAACTTCGAAGGAGAGCATCAACTCGAGTATATTCGACAAAATGTGTCATTTGTTTATTTTTACTACACAGTGAACCGGTTTAAATTTTTTGCTACTATTCTTGTGAATGAATGATAGCTAGAAAAAGGGTAAGGTAAACAAAAATCGGTAACAGCGATATCCATCGGATTTTCTGATGGATGTGCGAAAACACATTGAGCCTGAACATCATTAGAATTACGTATTTAGTCCTTTCCTGATCTCCCACCAAAAAGTCAGTTTGTACTCTAATTACATTGTACGTCTGCGGTGTTGATATGATGTACAGCTCCTGTCCTGCGTTGGAACATGTGAACTCCACGAGAAACCTTGGAATAATGATCGATAAGATCTGAAATGGGAACTTCACATCTGTACTCTCGTCCAAAACCTCCGTGGATGCCTTCCGAAAGAAAGTCCTAAATTATATTATATATATTCCAATATTTCTTCTGCCGAAAATTTGTATTATAAAATAATATACATTCATTATTCGTTAGATTACAAGCTTTGCGGCGTTCTATTTCCTTAATTTGTTAAGATCAATTTGGTTGGGAAAAGTATTAATTTGTCTGGGAAAAGCTATAAGATACGGAGGATCATTAGCTTCGGTATTTTAGCATCGGAAGGGGCCACTACTATGGTTCTGAATCCTCGGACCGTTTAACGCTAAACAAAACTAAAAACCATAGCCACAAGAGAGAGAGAGAGAACTTGCTTTATTTAACAGAAAAAAAAAAGAAATATACATAGCGCATCAAGTTATAAGCATAGTACGACATGGGGCTATTTTCCCGTTTGTCGGAAGTGCAGAAAAAATCACTATCACTATATTCCTATTTACAAGGGGGAAAAAATGGTAACAACACAGCGAAATCTGACTCAAAAATTAAAACAATAGATACAGATAAATAAACTATGGATTCAATCAGCTCGATGTCACCAGTTGAAATCCCGAACCAACTCCCGCCTACACCGTCAAGCAGCTCCACAATATCCGGCTACCGAGGCCCTCTGTCTTTGGTCCATCAGAGTCACCACCTCTTCTCTGGATAGAGAACGCCTGCCTAGCCACCGGATCCTAAAGTCTCTCAACAAAGGGCACACTCCAAAGAAATGGAAGACATCCTCCAAGTTACCCGTGTTACAGAGTGAACATGTCTCACAACTTGGGTTCTCTGGTTAGAATGGTTTATGATTCAGGTTTAGGAGGGATCCTCTGAGCTTCATGATCCAGTACAGCACTCGTGATGAATGTTCCTGTGGCGGCCCTGCCAAGCTGATAGATTCAACATCGTGGCTCACGGTATAAGCAGCTCATCGTATAAGCCACATCGTGGCTCAGATCACGGTATAAGCAGCTGCTAGATGAGCAAGCCCTAGCAAGAGACAACTAGCTTCTCAAGTTGAGACCTCCATGTCACCATTTTGCCCGGATCCCCGTTGAATTCGCAATTGTGATCGCGAGCCAGATCCCTGAGATCCTTAAACCAGGAGATGCCGCGTGCAATGACCTCGGTCGCAACCATGTAAGGTAAACGGTTGCCAACCATCCCTAAAAGAACTCTCCGCAGATACGCACAACGAAGGGTTAGAGTGTTGATGAAAACTGGCTCCAAAACTTTCTCCAGCTGAATTATGAACCTAGTTCGGGGTATTTGCCGGGAGGCCCATTATCAGCTTGACAAAGAGCATCTGTACTTGTTCAGCAGCATGGGAAGGACGAACACCCCAAACCTGGGCTTCATTTAACAGAACTGCTCGAACAGCAGCTAGAAACACCCTGTGATTTAGAGGAATCATAGCTACAAAAACGCGTAGATTTCCAACTGTCGATTTACACAATTGTGTCCCAGTTTTCTCAATCCACCAACTGTATATTAAGTCATCTCTCGCTTTTTTCACAAACACCCTGGATCTTCCGATATTCCTCCAATACAACAAATTACAACTTCCGCTTAACTTCGTAAGCCATAGTTCCAGCATTTAAAATACGACTCTGGAGTACCTCCTAACACATATTCTACAGTATGCCATTCTTAACAATTGGAGATTGCCACAAGTTTGTCAAGAAACATTTTCAAGAATGAGATTTTCAGGGGGCTTAGAGAGAACTAGCGAACTCTACTGACTGATATGTACGTCTGCCGAGATCAATTTTACTCCCCCCCACTTCCAATCAGTGGCTTCGGTTCGAGTGGCAAGGAAATGTCGGTGACCGAGAGTGGAAATGAATGAAATATGGCGCTGTCACCGTTTTTTGAAGGAAGGAAACATAAAAAGAGATGTTCTGAATAAGAGTGAGAGAAAATTAAAAAAACACATTCATCGCTTTAAAAATTTATTTTATTACATGAAAACGTCATGTTTAAGGAACTTATGAATGGTAACATAAATTTTTGTCGAATGATAACACAAATTCTCTAGCATTAAATTAAACTAAACAACAAAAAACTTAACACAGATATTTCTACTGTTACATCACGAAATATTCCTTTGGTGATAAAAATCACATAGATGTAGAATTGTAGACTACTAAAGAACATAAAAATGTAATTGACGACAAAAACAAACATTATGAAAAACTGGAGTTATACATATAACAAATTAAATGTACATTGGAATGATGTATACATGCAGAATTACCAGAACAACTAAAATACACAGAAAACTAAATACATGACAGCACTAGTTATACATGAAACTGAATATTTGGAAATTTATGAATCGTTACCAAAGCACAACTCTGTAACTAAAACCAGAAAAACTATGGGAACATGACGTACATATCATCCAAAAGCCTGATGTTTGTGTTAATGAACATAATTTGTCTTACTTTGAGCTTAGGCGTGCTTGCGGATCATTTAATATGTAGCCCCCTTTGGAAAACAGCCTCTCACATGGCACGGAGGTAGCCAAACAACAGCATCGATCCTGAACAATTTTTCCCAGATAGGGATAGTTGTGAATGTTCTTTCTCCACCATTTCAATGAGTCCGAGTCACCGAAGTATCTGTCACTGCTTTTTCCAGTTCCGTATCACCGGTACAGAAATATCGAACATCTCTACTTCCAATAATACGCCAAACCATTGACTGTGAAAAGGAGTTTTTTTTTCTTCTTTTTTTCTCTCGTAATTATTCAGAGTACAAACTGTGTTGAAGTTTTGTATCCACAATTAAGGACTTGTTAAATTGTATATAAGCTATATCAACTCCCTCTAACCGCAAAGGGTAAGCCTTATAGTTGACTTATATTTTCCATTGGGTTTGAAAATCCTCCATGAGATATTTTTGGTTTTCTCCGGAATTGAATTAATTTTCATTCATTCAAGATCATCTATCAGCTGACAGCCAAGGGGTTTTCAGAAATGTCGTTGAAAGTCGTGTTAACGATATCGTGCAGGGAACTAAATATGCCGGCCAGCGGTCGTTTTTTACCAACCTTCACACGACCACGCGTTTTTGCAACATCGTCGATTTTACTTTGGTGTTTCTTTACTTCTTCAACTATCTACAATGACAGATTCGGCATCACGACCAGTTTCGACGACCTCTGCGAATACAAAGCACAAAGTGAGATGCATGTTGGTAGAGTAACGATCAAGATTCCGCCTCTCTGGCGCCGTATTGTGAAGATTTGGAGAATGCAAGTCGACGCTCAGTTAGCGATTTCGACGGCATGTATGGAAATAATCCAACTACCACTCTTGAGACACATAGCAAATGTTGCATAGCAAAAAGTACTGTATGAGTGAATTTGCAGGAAACTCAAATATCTGTAGCACATTTATTTTAGCTCATAGGTTCATACTTTTTTTGCCTGATACAAATGGATAGAGTACTTTTTGGCTGAAAACGTCGGATCAATAAGATGACGCCTAGTGAGGCGGATGGAGTACCTTTTGCAAGAAAATAGTGTAGAGGAAGTCAGACAAGACATGGTTTGTTTTGACAAGAGTGATAGAACCAGTTCGGGATAGAACCAGAACCTGCATGGGGAGGGATAGAACCACCGAGAATTTCGGTATTCATTCTACTTGTCCGAACGCTTTCCGAACTTGTTCGGACCCAAAAACCTGAACGTCCCCTTCCCACATGGTTCCGTCAGACATAGAGACCAAAAAAGAGGCAATTTCTTTCAATTTTCCTCCAATGCCCCTGGGAAATCCTTTTGCACGAAACTCAGTTTCAGATTCTTGCTTCTCCATCGCGTTGGGCCACTTGACGACCGACGCTGACAAGCTGCTAAGGAAGTAGGTCATGCGCACAATTATGATTTCTAACGTGCTGATCGCAACGTTAAATCTGTCGGCTACATCCCGAAAAGATGAAGTCTGGTGGCCACAGTACCACAAAAATATCCAGTACTCAGCCGAGTGGAGTTATCCTGCCATGAGGACCATTTGAGTCGGGGAAATCATATGAGGAGTTTTCGTACCGATCGACGATTCCTAACAACACACGCAGACTCACTCTAAAACGCTCGATAAATTCCACTTTGTTGTATTGAGCGACGGTTTCCAGGTAATTCTCCGTTTTCGGGCGCAGCCGTTGATTAACTACGTACTCCACTACTTCTTCGTCAGACGAGCTGAAGTCAGGTTCACTGATGGCGGTGTGGTCCTCATCGCTTGATGACGAATAGACATTGTTGTAAACCTCGGAATTTATACTTGAAACAAAGTTTGTTTTGACAACCTCAACGGTGTAGGTAGGCCGTATTTGGGCGGGAATAGATGATAACCGTTGATAACGCGATAAATCTACTGCGCATGTCTCGGACTAAAAGTTCTGGCAAAAATCTTCGAACCACTTGAACTAGTTCTAAGTGGTTCTGGACTCCTTGTCCGAACAGCGAACCAAGAGGTTCGAAATTTTTCAGACCTAGTTCTGGCGTGTCAAAACGGCCAAAAAGCGTGTTCGGTTCTGAACTGGTTCTGAACCTCTTGTCAAAACAAACCTTTACATTTGGTACTGAATGGTTGATAAATGGATAGAGTACGTTTTGCTTGGAACGCAACTCAACTGTTGAGTACTTTTTGGTTGAAAACTGGATGTTCATCGCTCATTTTCCAATGGATAGAGCATGTTTTGAGATGAAATGACTTCATTTTCGTGAAGAAACAGTCCCCCAAACCCGTAACCGACCATTAGTTCGAAATTGAAAAGAAAAAACGGCTTTCAGTACTTTTTCGATGCAACGTCCTCACTTCTATATGAACGATTATGTATTGTTGAACATGTTGGAGTAGCTAAAGAGAATCACGGAACAATGAATAGCTACTAAAATTGCAAGATAAAAAGAACATATCGTCGGGTTCCGGGTAAAAGTGACCAAGTAACATTTTTTTCAAAATGAACTTTTTTTGTCATTCCGGTACTAAGGAACGTTGCCTACTGCGTGTTGTTGCTAAGACCGTTATCTTCAAACTGATGTGCAAGAAATACTTGAAAATAAATTTTACCTGCCTGACCCAAAGAGTTTTATGTGACCAAATGGCATTTGAACTCAACCACAAAACACGAGATGGATTATAAATGTACTCTAGCTGGTGCATGTAAATGTTATCAATTGCCATTTGATCACTTTTACTGTGTAAGATTTGTAAGATTGCATAGTGGGCAGGTGAAAATGACCAATTACAGTGATAGGTAATGGATAACCTTTTCTAACAGAAATAGGTATATCATTGTTATTAGATGCTTGGCAACACGATAAATTAACGAAAAAACTATTCAATCCCTCAATTTCATGTAACTATGCGACAGATTCTCGAAGAATTGAATTGACCAAATGAGTAAAGCTTGAAACTCCAAGCAGGTAAAAATCCGGAAAACAGCTCTTGTTTAATCTAAAGTGAATTTTGAAGCACGATATCATAGGCGGGCACTAGCTAACTACCTACAGGATAAAGAAAAATCGAAACATAGTCGGATGAGACATCACATAACCAGTGTTCGTAAGAAGAAAATAGGTGAAACTTCAGATCGCTCCCCTGTAAAATTTTGCAAATGTTACTTGGTCACTTTTACTTGGAACCCCACGATATATTGGTCAGCTGACAACCAAGGCGTTTTCAGCCATAGCCTAAAAGTCGTGTGGTATCCACATGTTAACATTCCATTTTTTAAAATGAACAGTGTCAATTTCGAGTTTATTGGACATAGGTAATCACTCGAGGCCATAAAACCCGAAATGAGTCTAATAAGGATTGAAGGGACAAATATAGAAGTTACCTGTTTGAAAAACGTATGAAAAAAGTATGACTGTTTATTGATGATTAAATAATCATTTATCGCAAAACAAACAACAAAACTCAATCAAGTTAGAATTGTATCGAAAAACATTGATGAACTATAGAGTAACTAGCAAAGTCGAAGTTGATTGCTAATGAACCTGCAACACATTTCCTGGTGCTAGGAGTTGCAACGAGATGCTAAAAATGTCAGAGAACAGATATATTTACTTCTTCTCTCAAAAAGGTCGCTGGGAGACAGGCGTCTGGATGGGAACTCGATTATTCTAACCGCTGTAGAATTAGCGTAGTTGACCCGCAATACAGTCGGCATCCCTCTAGAAGGCGTTCATATCTGATAATCTCATATACATTACAACGCTATAATTAATAGCTGCTGCGCATGTGCCAAAAATCCGTGTAAGAAGCCTAATTCCTACATTTTCCATTCGTGTTTGATCAATTCTGCAGGAGTTTTATCCTAAAAAATGAATATTTCACTCTGTTTACGCTCACACATAATCAACCAGCATCATTTTTTCAAGTTGTAGTGGTCCTATGGCGCACAAATTTTTAGAACTTCAATAATGTCATGTCAAGCTTCTCACAATCCTATTAATCTCTTCGACATAGAATTTGTACGAAACCCGCAATACATGCTGACCAACCTATTGAAGGAGTTGGATGTCCTCGGCATTTCTGTCCCGTTGATCGTTTTAAAAAGCTGTGTGCCACGCCGAATTTGGCGGACGTTTTCACTATTAATAATCACTATAATTTAACAGGTTAATACGTATATATTATTGCAAGCAGGTTGTGTGCTGACCTGATGAATTTTAATGTAAAAATTGTGCACGTTTCAGTACCATTCTTCTATAATGAACATTATCAGCACAATCCGTTTGCATCTATTCATGTAACTGTTTCGTCTTTTCCGAACCTTTATACCTATTTGTAATGGGAATTGATTGTAGTCCGTCTATCCGCTCTTTCTAATGACGTATAATATCTAGAACTGGTGACGTATGTGAACATGAGCTGATGAGAACATGGTGAAAATCCCCTCATAAACTGCGCCAATTACATCAGCTGATATAGTTCCTTCTGAACCAACTTTTTAAGCAATCGAGTTCGTGATAATTCTTGTCACCTGTAGGTCGACTTTTATACGTTTTATCCAAATTAATTTTCTAATGCTGGATGAGTGTTACCGGTGATCCATTTAGACGGGCTACTTGATAAGGGTATAAGAAACCTTAATGCAATAATTCGCACAATGTTTTTTAATAACCGTTTTGTCTCCGTTTCGATTAGAATCGCATACCTTCATGTATGAAAATACATGTTATACTTCGAACAAAAATTGTTTATAAATTGCAACGCTTCAAGAAATTGACCATTTCCAAATCTTATGAATGATTGAATCTTGCGACTCCGCCCATGCATGCAACCACTGCTTGCTCATTTATTCCATTCTAGATCTAGGTCCCTCAAAGTTAGTTATTAGTTATTACAATCCAAATTGGCTTGCCTGTTCAAAAATGAATTTGCGAGTGTGATATTGCCAGATGTCGATAGTTCACTGATTTGAGTATCTAACAAGAATGTTGATTTTAGCAATAAAGTAAACCATATCTTGCTGTATACTATTAACATAAAAGTTGACATAAAAGAGCCTCTAGGTTTTGAATAAATCGTAGAAAAACTGTAGAATGACCATTGAAGGTACAAGGTTAAGCGCAGGATTCAGAGGGAAGGCAAAAGAAGAATTTGGATCACCTGATCTAGAAACATTTGCACATGCCCAATGACATGACAATGTGACTTGATCCAATCCTGCACGTATGTCAGGTAATCTGCGGAAGGTTTTGATATTATTAATTGACTTCATGGATTGCATTTATGCCCATGAAGCATTTCCCAGTTGTTTACTGGGAAGCAGAGCCAATTTATATAAAACTGTAAGGGTTGGTGGTTTTTCCACATGTCTATGACTTGAACTTAGAGAAGCTGATATTTCGTCTGGTGTGGTGGCACTTCTTTCTTCAACAAGTATTACACTCTTACAACATCCAGATTAAAGGGTATTCCAAGATCCCAAGTACTTCAGTCCTAGCAAACTCGAGATACTGGTAAAATGGAGAAAAACAAGTATTCAAGGGCAGCCCATGTGAAAACGTGGTATAAGAGGTCAACAATGAAATCGTTGACCGTTTTCCCAGATTTTTCATTCTAAACCTTGTGCAAAGAACTTCTGATAGAGTTGCTCGATTTGGTTAGAGCGCTTCTTTAACAAGTAGCCAAGTCTGTCAGCAAACACAGGATACCGGTACAATGGAAAAAACACGTATTCAAATGCAGGCCCCACGTGGTGTAAGAGGTCTGCAATGAAATGGCCGTTTTCCCAAAGTTCTCATTCTAAATCTTTTATAAAGCCCTTCTGGTTGAGTTGCGGCTCAGATTTAAACAATAAAAACGGAGTTTTGCTAAACTTGAGTAACTAATTCTTGCAGTGGCTCTTCGCCAAATCATTCAAGTGTTTCACATGTAGCAAGAAGGATATTAGGTCTACAATGAAATCATGAACCGTTTTTTCATCGTTTTGATTGTAAACTTGTACAATGCCCTTCTTGTTGAGTTGCGGCTCAGACTTGAAGAATTAATATGGAATTTTGCTAAACATTGTTATCTCATTCTTTTAAGTGGCACTTATCCAAATTGTTCAAGGATAGCCCATGTGCGCTTGATGGATATCAGGTTTGCATTGTAATTATTAACAGCTGTTTCAGCGTTTTCTTAAACCCTTCTTTGTAGGATAAGGTGTTATTTTCTCCTGAGGCAGTGTAACACTCTCGATTCCGTATTACCTTGGCCGTAATCTTCTAGCTGTCACTAATGCGTTCAGACCGGTTTTTCTTTCCTTCCAAACCCCCCTCCTTCTTCGCTTCCTGACACTCTGGCATCACGCCGTTCTTGAGGTCCGACGAAGAGAAAAAAAAAAGTAAGAGTGATCAACTTGAGGCAGCCTTCAGGCTTTCTTCGCTTGTCCAAGGACGAAATGTTGAGCCGGCCATCGAGTTGATACCGAACCGGGTTGCCGCCGCTCGGAGTTGGACACTAAAGAAGATGAAACGGTGGAAATGACAGTGAACACACAACGATTTGAAGGTCTGTCATTAGTTCAGTATTTGAGGCTGCAGCCTTTCTGAGTGCCCAAATTGCTGCAAAACCCTCATAAAATGCCCCAGAACCATTGAAATGATCTGAAATATGCCATAAAACGTTTTGATTCCTCCTTGCCCCAAATGCTTCTCCAATCCGTTTACTCCATTATATTGGTGAAAAATGAGTTTTACAGTTTTTTCCTATTTGTGGAGTGGTTTTTTCTGTTATTTCTGGCATAGAAACTGTGCAAGTGGGTCCGGAGTCAATTCGATTGCAAGTTGGCTGCTACTGCAGCAAAACGTGGACAAACTCAGAAACTGGATATCACTATGAGATTCAAGGCAGAAATGCTGCTAATTCTAACGCATGGGTTTATTATTTTCAGATAGCCCGTTTATGCAGATCTCTGAATTGTAGATAATTATTGAACGGATTGTATACTCATTATCCGAATATAACGTAGCGGGTACCGATCTACAAGGGAACGAATTCAATTGTTAATTTTTTTCGTGATTTTATTACTGCTACTGAATAACAATTACAAAATACATTCGTTTATCAGTATTTTCTTTCATAAAATTAAAAGTTCACTATGAAGGGTAGTTCTCCAGCGAGTCTTACCCTATTTATATCATATACTAGACACTCACACAATGTTCCTATGTGCACCAATATCGGTCCAGCACTACGATACGAGATCCGATGGTTTGTTTCGCTTGAGACGCCGAAGTTCTCCTCCGTTGTCCAAAACGTGGAGCATCTCCAGGTTCTCATGTCTGTGAAGTCGTTTTTCGTGCTTCTTTGCAAATTTTAGTAGTTTCCACTCTCAAATCTTTGTGAATATCGTCGTTACGCATATACCATGGTGCATTCACCATACTTCTTAGTATCTTGTTCTGGGAAGTTTGTATCATCTTAATACTTGATTTCTTGCCACAACCCCAGAGCTGAATTCCGTTACTCCGAATAGATTTGAGAATTTCCTTGTAAATAAGCACTTTATTATGCAATGAAAGTTGGGATTTGCTACCCATCAACCAGTACATTCTTCTGAATTCAATTTAAGGTTCTTCTTTTTTCTTTTCAATGTGGTGTTTCCAGGTGAGTTTGGAGTCGGTTATTCCCAAATACTTAACTGCTTCGGCATATAGAATCGTATTAGAATTGATTTGAATTTCTAAAGGAGTGAAATTAGGATTTGTGAAATTTATGTGCACTGACACAAATCAGTCCATCAGTTCATTAAGTTTCATTCTCCAAGTTTTAGTCCATTCAGCAACGTTGTCCACTGATGTTTGAAGATTGCGGGTAGAAGTTTCCATGTCATTCCCTCACGGAAAGGATTGCAGTATCATCTGCAAAGGTAACAATTACAGCGTTTTCATCAACGGTGATGTCCCTAGTGTACAAAAGTGTTGGATTTGCTTCAAATCGTCACGCCACCATTCAAAATTCAGCTATCTATGTTGGTTAGGACGGAAATAATGAACCAACATGATGGGAAATCTTGTGCCCCATGAGGTGTATGTTACCATGCTAATTCTTATGTTGGATTTCGCGGGTTATCAGCAATAGTTACCGATAAGAAATGCTGTAAACTGATTAGCTGTTGTCAACGTTTACAGAACATCTGCCTACATCCTAAACAGTCAAAAAAAAAAATATTTTTGGAGCTGAAGCTTTCCGGAGCTTTAAAAATCCGCCAAATGAGCACAAAAATCTATAAAATGTTGAAATACCGGGAGGAAATGATGTATTACCAAACGTTTTCGCTATGAATCAACGTTAAGGTTAGTCGATTCAGCCAGAATCATTCAGGTGCTTTTTGTAAGAAGTAAATTTTGAACACGCAACCTACGTGTTTTGTGCCTATCTTGATATTCAATCCTTCTTCGTATTTTATCATGATCAAGTTCCCCAGATATCTGAATTCTTATTTCTTTTCCCCAAACTAGAAGTATTATCAAATTATTTCAATCTCTCCTTGCGATTGTAGGGTTTTTGGCGCGCCTGGACCATAGTTCATCGTCTCATTTTATGGTTGAAAATTGAAACTGTGATTTACTCCAAAGGAAGTCACTAACTTGTGTTAGAAAATTAGTTGTAAGTGGTAAAAGATTAGTACCCATAATCAATCATATCTCCCTTCAAGTAATTATTTCGGGGTTTTTTCCGTGTCAAATTTTTACGTTCTTTGTAGTTTTATCGTGACTATTTAATGCTGTAGGGTGCAGTCTTTTGATTACAAGGATTCATTATTTAAAATGATGAACCAATAGTCTGGTTCCTAAAAATATACTTGATAAATAACTTGATCGGCCATAACGGTGAAGCTAGTTGTATAGATGAAGGAAATCCTTACCATATTGGAAGAAGCCTAATTTACTTCCACCCCTCAACTGGCACTTGAATTTAATTTGACATGAGAAATTGTACTTGTGAAAGGTTGAATCTGACTTCAGATCTGATAAATTTGATTTGTGAAATGTTCAGCCATATTCAAGAAATGTTGAATTTGACTTCAGAAGTGTTTGATGTGGGAAATGTTTGAGTTGACTTGAAGAATTATGAATTTAGCTGATGAATCGTTGAGATTTTGTTAGGAAACGTCCAGTTTAACTTGAGAAATGTAGATTTTGACTTCTGAAATGTTGATTTAGACTTACGAAAGTTAAATTCTGTTTGAGATATGATTTTGTATTGGAAAATTTTGAGTTTGATTTGGATAGTTACGTTAGATGTTCTCGTGAAATAGAATTTTTTTTAGATTTTGTTAAAAAGTGTTGTTTTCAACTTGAAAATTGTTGAAATTTACTTGAGATATGATGAATTTGATGTGGGAAATTCGAGTTTGATTGTGGAAATTCAAGTTTGACTTGAAAAATGTTCGGTTACGTTTGTGAAATGTTGAATTCGACTTGAGAAATTTTGAGTTTGACCTGAGATATGTTTGATTTGAATTCTGAAACATTGAATTTGGCTGGAGATTTGATAGATTTGACATGGAAAATCGTTTCACCATCGTTTTATCAACGTTAAAATCCTTAGAAAAATGCTTTAAATTTTGATTGTACTTTTAAACATGTAAAATGTTCAAATTAGGAAGTATTTCGATTGACTTGAGAAACGTTGAATTTAGCCCGAGATTTGATGAATTGGTAACGTTTCGTTTGACATGGAGATTGGCAAGTTGATCTTGGAAAATGTTTAGTGAAACTTGTGAATACCGCGACAGACCTGCCTGCAATGCAATGACTGCCTCCATTGAATTCTTGTAACCAGCTGTGTTTCGAGTTTATGCTATTAATTTTAATTTTTAATTTTAAAACATGTCAATGATCCCTACTGATTCTGTCACAATCCTGTTCCTCGTCAGCATAGTTCTTAGTCACGTCACTTGAGATACGATGAATTTGCTGTGAGAAATGGTTCAAACTTGAAAAATGTTGATTTCGATTGAGAATATTTGAGTATGAGATGGCAAATGTTCAGTTACGTTTGTGAAATGTTCAATTTGGCTCGAGGTATGATGAATTTGACTTGGGAAATGATTTCACTGTTTTGTCAGCATCGATATTCGTAAACAAATACTGTAAATTGAAAGTGCATTGTTCAAATATGGGAAATATTTCGTTTTATTTGTAAAATGATGTGTAAAACTTGAGAAAACCGCGGCAGACCTGCCTGCTATATGCCGACCCTGCTCGTTGAATTCTTGTAAGGCTGGGTGCAAAGTAATCGGGATGCTTGAGATCGTTTTCAATCGGATAGTTCGACAGACGTTGGGAGTTATGGCCCAATGCACAAGGGACGCCGATAGCTATCCGATACCCTCGACCTATCTCGATAGGTATCGGGGCTGCCGCTGGTCTCTCCCCCTATCTGCGTCGTATCCTATCCCTCGCGTTTCACTTGCACACACGAGGCATCGGAGCAGTGTACATGTCGTTGCTGCGTCCTTTCTATCTGGTGCTTTTCTGGTGATTCGTGTCAACGCTTTGCTGCCTTTCTGCCTTCGACTGCCTGGTTTCCTGTCTGATCCGTGGCATGGGCCAGGAGCGGCAGAGCCGCTGGCAACCACAGCATCATCAGGCGGCGATTCTGTGTTATCAGCTGGTTGTGACAACAGAGAATCAATTCAATTCAAAAGTTTATTTGCATATTATGCAAATTATTTGTAAAATAAAAGTTTATATTATAAAGTTGTTGCAACGAGTTGCGAAAAAACAAGATAAGTAAGAACGTTCTCCATAGATAACGTACAAAATGAACAAGACGAAAAATACATAATTACACGGTACCTTCACCTACTGTAAAACTATAACCAAACATCTGCATACAGCGAAACCTCTGTTACACCAACTGGGAGAATTTGTGTGTTGAATTGTGTAAGCCATTACATTAATTATTATTAATTTGGACAATTATTGTCCAAAACGACTGAAGACTCAATAACTGCAAGGCAATATTTTATGCTAAAATATTATTTATTCATTTAAAGAAAAGGGGAGTAATACAATAATTGAAAATTGCTGAAAACTTGTCCATACTGCCATCTCATGAAAACAATTCTGTAAGGACATGCTTCACCCGCTCTATAGGAATCGTGTCGCTCTTTCTGTACTTTAGAATGTGTTCTGCTAGATAGTTGTTTCTGTAAGGCTTGAAGATAGGGCAAAGAAGAAAAAAGTGGCCTATAGTTTCAAGTTCTCTTCTATTACAGTTTAAACAATGAACTGAACTATCAATCAAATAAACGGTTCTCTTATGGAAAATTTTTAATGAACCTTTGTACGCTAGTCTTGATTGAGCAAGTACTTTTTCAAAATATCGACCTTCCGATGTAAGGGGCAACGCTGGACCCGAAGTGGCATACCTTGAGAAAGTCTTCGTTATATCGTGAGGTTAGGCAAAGCCCGATATCTACACTGAACGAGTGATTTTCCCAGCGCTCAAAAATATTCGACGAGCTGCTTTTAATAGTTGAGAGATCAGACTCGGAATATAAATAGTCACTCCCTATAATTCTTAATAAATAGCGAAGCTAGGAGATCCAGTTCGAATCTGGCAAATTACGTTCAAGGGCATCAAGTTTCGTCAACTGGCCACAACACATAATCAAGGCTTGGATTCTCAGTCGAGGACTGTGCGGCAGCCGAAGCCATTGACTCTTGTAAAAAGGAGAGCTGTATCTGATATGTGTATTTGTTCACAACTCCCACCGGTTGACTCGATTTCGTCCTTTTGGTTTATTATTCAATAATAAACCATTGTAACCGCTCTTGAAAAAAAAAAAAAAGACTTCAACTGCAATATTAGCGACCAGTAATCTGGTAATTTATTGAGAACGGAGGAGAGATTGATTGAACTTGTGTATTAATAATTATCATAATTATTTAGGGTGTAATCCTTAGAGAGACATTCAATTAAATCAAATTTTCACACTATTCAGGCTATTTTTTCAAAATATAATATTAGATTTATGATTAGTATTATTGTTATTATTTTCCCCCCAAATAAGCCTGACTAGTGAAAAACGCTGAAAATTATTTCACTGGGGTTTATTATTCAATTGGCTTGCTTTCATGATTTGAATTTCTACTAAGCTTTGGAGTGCCCCTGTTTCACAGGTGATAGAGCGATTATTAAATTTCGGGAGATATGTATAGAGCACTTAAATCGGTTCTCAACCAAAATACCTATTTGGATTGATCAGTTGATCATACTTGTGTGCCTCCTGAAATTCAATAATCGCTCTATCACCTGTGAAACACGCACTACCCAAAGCTTAGTAGAAATTCATATCATGAACGCAAGCCAAATGAATAAAATTGAATGATAAACCCCAGTGAAAGAATTTGCAGCGTTTCTTACGCTTCAAGAGTAATTATCTTAATGCATCGCTGATTCATCAAATGAACGAATAGACATTCGAAAATAATTGAAAGAATTTTGGTTCATCTTCCCTCAATTCAATGAAAATGGTGTTGAAAGCACCTTTTAAATATCTCTCATCGTTAAATGGATGAACCCTATATCTTCATTTATGGCCACTTTCATGAATGTATTTGTATACAAAGTATGAAAATAAAATCTTCTTTTTATAAATTTCAACTTGCGCACGATCCATCTCGTGAAACAACACACAACACTGAAGAAGAAAGAATCCCCACCCAGTTGTCAATTCTGAAATCCTATCTTTCATTTGAACAGAACTCAGATGGGTATCGAAGAGATAGGATAGAAAACATCTCAGCGTCCTGATTTCTTTGCAGCTCAAGTTCACCCAGCAACACTCGGGCCTTGTACTATGGCGGACAAGCCCAATATAATACGTAAGGTTAAATTTATTTGTTGAAAACAGTGTCTCTTACCAATTTCCCATGCAGAAAAATGATTTGGGCATGAATTTTTCGATGCTGAATTAGAATCCAGGGTCCAAAAAATCCCCTGACCCCCAAAATGTTGAGCTACGGCAGACAAACTACTGCCCTTAAACCCCCTTTGTGCAACTTTTTCTTAAGATCTCTTAGAAATATTTCAACGATACTTAACGATTCTGTCGCAATCCTATTCCTCGTCAACATATTTCTCAGTGACGTCATAGGGCGAAGTCAATAAAAAGACGTTGACCTTGACGCAGAAGGTAGACTAGAAAGAATTTCTCCCCGAGAATTATGACGTGACTGGAGACCCCTCTTTTGTGAGAACAAAGGAAATACCATCAAGTCCGGTCTTTCAACTTACCTGACCTTTTCAAACCTCGACGTGGAACGCGGGGACGAATTCTTCGGTTTTTTTCGATTTTATTTTTATCTTCGGCTCAACTGTAATAAAGTGTGGATAAGTTACGTCGTGGATCGTCAAGAATTCATTTCAGAATTGAAATGTTACGCGAGTCTGAAATGGTGAGCATCAATAAATTGATCTCGGCCGATGTGTATTTTAATTTTTGAAACGGAGTCATGTCTCGATAATCATTTTCTGATCGAACTTGATTTTTATTAAAGGAATAAATTTAAGATTTAAAGAAAATAAAAAGTCTTCCAAGTTGGGTGTTTGTGTCCTCGTGTAAGTTACTGAAACGTATATCTTGTAAATTCAAGGGAAAACCCCTGACAGATGAAAATTTGGTGTTGATTACGTCTATGACTTTTATGTTGACCATCTCTACAAATTATCGATCGAACTTGAGATGTCTTCAAACGGAAATGTATTGAGCTTTGCAGTGGTTTTTCAGTTTTGGTTTATTATTCAATAATAAACCATTGTAATCGCTCTGGAAAAAAGAAAATTCTAACCCCCCCTGAAAATTTCATGGTTTACGTTTCAAAGGGTGTAGAATCCGAATCTGCAATAAAAATTTTTCCGTACGCCGTACGCACGATTTCTCCTAAACGGCTGGAGCAAAGGATCTGAAATTTTCAGGAAAAATTCATCTTGGTCCGAAGATGCCCCAATTCTTGAGCCAGCTCTCTCACTCAATTTAAAGTGCCCTTTAAGGGCTGTCAAAGTTTTGTAAAATCCCTAAAAACCTCAAAACAAGTCGAATTGTCCTAAATATTTACCTATTTGAAGAACATACCATGAGGAATCGAATGGGCCCTTCCCCACGTCCGTAGGTCAAACCATTCTCGATGTATGGCCCCATTTATGGTGACAACATTTGGGTTTTTTGGTTTATTATTGTTTGGTTGTAACCTAGTGATGCCGATAGCGTCGAGTTGTAGTGAATGTGGTTACTGGAGTGATACCCGATGTGGATACTTGTAGTTTATAGCCGATACACGGGTTGAAGCATTATGATATGTATGAAACGCTGATAATATGTAGGTAAATATTATTACTGGGGTAAATAAGTATTCTTTCACTGGGGTTTATTATTCAAATGGCTTGCGTTCATGATTTGAATCTGTACTAAGCTTCGGAGTGTGCGTGTTTCAATAAAAAAAACGCTGCAAATTCTTTCACTGGGGTTTATTATTCAATTGGCTTGCGTTCATTATTTGAATTTCTACTAAGCTTTGGAGTGTGCGCGTTTCACAGGATAGAGCGATTATTGAATTTCAGAAGTCACACAAATATGATCAACTGATCAATCCAAATAGGTATTTTGGTTGAGAACAGAAAATGCTCCATGCATATCTCCTGAAATTCAATAATCGATCTATCCTGTGAAACGCGCACACTCCAAAGCTTAGTAGAAATTCAAATAATGAACGCAAGCCAATTGAATAATAAACCCCAGACCAGCGTTTTTTTGAAACTCCAATGGTTCTGGAGATATGATTTTACTGCGACAATTCACTTTGCACTGAAATAAACAACGAAGAAATGGATAAATAAATGAAAAACACGAAATTTGAAATAAAGTCACTATGGTTGAGAATCGGATGGGTTCATATAGCTTTTTTGTTGGATTTGTGGTCTAGAAACCTAGCCAATTTCTTGACATCTTTCACCAAACTCCCTCTATAGATGGTTTGGTCTGGTCAGTAGGTCCAGAAATTACCACTGTTATCATCATAACCTTCACCTCTTCATAATATTGGTGTTGATTGGAGTTTTAGTTGTTTCTGGTGCTGTTAAGGACATCAGCAAACTATAAAGGGATTGCTGTTGCAAGTTTCTGCAAATGAAGTACTTACTTGTTGTGAATTTAAGGGGACATCAGATTTGAATGGATCAGATGAATGGGTGGTGTGTAGTCACTAAATTTTGAACATGTGGACTAATTTGGAAGAGTTGAATTTTGATCATAATTAGGTATTTAAACGTGATGGTGATTTACGTATTTCCCTGAAGGGGTGACGAAGGGACAGTGGAGCAGGATCACTCGAATTCATTTCAGGCGTCAGCTACATGTCGAGGAGCATCTGAATACAGCTGGAACTAGTTTCTACATGGATAGGAGTTCGGAGGAAACCCAGCTAGGACTTCAAGAATTAGGTGGAGCAAGCAGAGCAGCTGTTTCAGATTTACTTTACTGCCTACTGTTCTTCGCATACGAGAACCAAGCTGCCATTCAGTCGTCTGTTCTGCCCTGAAATATGGTTTTGTTATCAGCATTTAATCTGGACAGTTGTTTCCTCGCTGAAATTCTATATGGGGTGACAGAGAAGCTATGATGGCTTCGTGCAAGAGTCTTTTCTGCATTGCAACCTCGTGTTCCTTGCATTTTATAACTATGCCTATAGTTGCTCAATTATTCTCCCCTGAAATACGGTTTTATCAGCAATTAATGTGGATTATTCTTTTATTGCTGGAACTTTTTGTATGGGGTGTCAAAGGTGATAGGAAAGGCTTGGCGTAAGAGTCTTCTTTCTGTTGAAACTTCGTTTTCCCTGCATCGTAGAAACATGCCACCAGTTGCTCAACTCTTCTTCCCTGTAAATAGATTTTGTTTATCTGTAATGTTGTGTTTGAGGACAATTGTTTCCTTGCTGGAGTTTTGAATGGAGTGACAAAGGTGCGAGGAAGACTTCACACAAGAGTCTTTCCTCTGTTCCAACTTCACAGCAGCTAAGACACCTAAGAATATACGGCTAAATTTTAAAAGAATAGAATAGAATGGGTTTAGGGCAGAGTAACGGAATCAAGAGAGAAAATCTGAATGAATCCTCTTGGGCTGGTCCGGGCTTGTTTATACGGGTATTCTGACCCTCATGTGGGATTTCCCATCGCTCTCGTCGTGTCCGGGAAAATCCATAATCTTCGGCTCCTAGATCCTCCTTCTTCGTTTTAGTTGAACCTTTGAAACTTGCTTCGTAGCTAAATTAGTGCTTCCGTTTTAAACTTGAGAACATGATCCTGTGTTTACGTTTCAGGCCAAAATTAATTTAGTTCGAAGATATTTCAGAAATGTAACTAAGAAGTAATCACGTTTTGCCCTGAATGGAAAAACTAAAACTGCAGCCAGTTAGCGATTTAGTTGAAATACGTTTTTAGCTCACTAATTTCAACTCTTCTTCCCTTGTGGCATGTCCAAAAGCAAAGTCCACAACGTGCTGTGTAAATTGTACAAGGAAAAGTCTGATTTTCAAATTCGAATTCCAGAATGACGCACCATAATCGTCAAATTTATTTGTATCGAGAGCTTCTTGATAGTTCATTTTCTGCCGCATAACTTTTTGATTACCGCTTAATTATATCAATTGTCGTATTTATATTCAGGAAACGGTGCTACGATCCGCAGACCGAGTTTGGTTGACAGTTCAAGCTTCAGAACCCATTCAAGCGACGCCGCACCAGACGCTGATCTTGACCAAAATTATTACAGGGGTGAGTTCTTTGAAAATAATTTTAAACCTAATGGGAAACATTATTATTCATCTGTTTTCTGTGTATCCTCCAACAAGTCTAAAACCTGAATAAAATAAGTTTATCCTAACGGGGAAGAACACAACGTATATTTTAATCTGGCATTGTATCAACTAAACCATATAAATTACTCCTCAACTGTAACTAGTTATGATGAAAATTGACTTGAAATAGTGACAATAAGATGTTGTCATAAAATATATTCTTAATCTAAAAACAAACTTGGATTGAAATCTACTTAATTCAAGTCCTAGATAAGATCTTCGATGTTACATTCGTCTGCCACTATCGCTTAAGCTTCCTGCACAATGTCATGAGCTTCTTTCATATCTATCACAAATTGTAACCTCCAATATATCTTTGTATCATGGCATCTATGTCATCGTTATTTGCATATGAAAAATTGAATGTCCTGACATTAGTGGGGCGTTTCATACTGTTTACTGACATCAGTAGTCTTGCGCATACTGAAAACTGTTTGAGAAACTATGTTGAGCGAGCTATGCAAGACTCCAAATGAAGACTTTCTGTTGTCTCCTCCAACTCGTGTAGCGTCCGGGAAATTCTGATATTCTTGTGTGTAGAAATGTATTGAAAACAGTTCGGACCAGTAAAAGTTAGGATTCAGCCTAGCTGCATCCCCTGTAATCCTGACCATTTACTCTGGTCTGTTGGGAGTCTGTATGGTCCTTCATTAGGTAACAGGTACCTCATAACATTTGTTATTACTTCAGTATCCAACTGTTTGTTGGAGTACGATAGCTCATTATTCAGGATGTTCATGGTATTATCCAGTTTTCCTTCTGTAATAGTACCTCTTTTTGCACACACTGATGATCATATGGAACACAAAGTGCGGCCTCTTTCTCATCAGACTCATGCTCAGTGTAGCTTCTAGCCTGATAGTCATCTGCAGATATGTCAATGGCACTTTAGAGTCTTGAATGTTAAGATATGAATTTATCTGCAACGCATCAGCAGACGGAATGGGATTCCCTTCCTCATCCTCCAAGTTCAGACTTGACTCTATAACATCGGCCTCAGGTTTAAAAGTCACCCTTTTACCCCGGTCTGTTCGGAGTCTCATACTACGTGCTTGTTCGAGTGTATGGTCCTTTATTAGGTAACGGGTACCTCATAACATTTGTTATTACTTCAGTATCCAACTGTATGTTGGATTTCGATAGCTCATTATTCCGGATGTTCATGGTATTATCCAGTTTTCCTTCTGTAATAGTACCTCTTTTTGCACACACTGATGATCATATGGAACACAAAGTGCGGCCTCTTTCTCATCAGACTCATGCTCAGTGTAGCTTCTAGCCTGATAGTCATCTGCAGATATGCCAATGGCACTGCGGAGTTTTCAATTTTGAGATATGAATTTATCTGCAACGCATCAGCAGACGGAATGAATTCCCTTCCTCATCCTCCAAGTTCAGACTTGACTCTATAACATCGGCCTCAGGTTTAAAAGTCACCCTTTTGGGTCTTTCTGCATCTATGTTCCGTCACAGACAATCCTGGCTTTCCTTGCTGTCTCTCAAGTCGGGCAGATGCGATTATATTACTAGCATTCTCCCCTATAGCAACTCTAGCCCATTTAGGATCGTATTTTTCCATATCGAACTCAATTATCATCGATGCAGGATCCTATGTAGGTCCGGGGTTATTGTGGTTAGTCCCTATTGCCAAGACCTTCTTATTTCGGAAAAGTTACATGGTGCTTTTTTAATGATGCTTTTAACTAGCTCAAGATGGGTGAAGGATGGAAAGATTCCTTTCAAGGAACATACACAGGCCTCCTGTGTTTGTCAAACGATAGGTAACAGTTTGATGCAATAGTTGGTTATACCTAATTATTTTTGAAAGAAAAGATCAAAGCCATTTTTTCAACGAATTTATTGGTTTTTAAAGGCATTCCTCCTCTAGAACACCTCTGAGGCTTTGAAGTTCAGAACGGACCATTGAATTCCTGATTTTCAAACCCGTCTTACTAGGGCAATGTCTCTGATTCCGCCAAAAGTGCATATTTTTAGTGGGTGGGATATAGTAGGTACCCTATTTTCACCTCGCTAACAAGTACTTTAAAATAGGTAGCATGAAGTGCGCTGAAAAAGTTCGTGTGACCTAAGTTTTTGGTTTCTGTGCCATTGGCTGATCTTTCATTTTTAAACTGTTTTCATTTGTTGCTACTGAATATCCCTTCCTTTGATCTTCAAAAACCCTGTACCGTTGATTATGCAGTTCTTGCTTCACACGGTCGGTCGGCACCGTGACCATAAATCTAGGGAAAATGGGAGATGCAAACCTCTTGATGCGGTGTTCACCGTTCGCTTACTGCTGTGTTATGTGACCGCCCTTAACCCCTGCCGTTGCTCCTTATCCCATATCGGTAGGATTGGTCAGTACTAAGAGTTCTTAGTTCAGTAATCTGGAGCCATTCAGCCACATCGTGCCTTCGGCAGCTTCGGATCGAGTACCGTACGGTACCAACCACGTGAAGCAAGAACTCTCTATAGTAACAAGCAGGTGCCTGTGAAGTAAGATGCACCGTAACGCTGCGCTCGCATACATTGACATATATATTACTGAATTAAACGACTGATAGTTGCATTTCTTCTCGTGCAATTCTGCTGATATGAAATGTTATCAAAAGTACGAAATAGTCCAACTTTGATAACTCAATTATACTCTTTACAATTTGCAGCTTCTCCAGTTCAGGATACCAGAGAATCCGACTTGGAAGAGTACGTCCAGCCGGAGCTCATAAGGCCTACGACTTTTGTGCCTGCTCAAACTACGAACCCTCCAACCCCTGCTCCTCTTCCCGAGCTACCAGAAGAAGGTAAATATTGGAAAGAAGCAAATTAATTTCACCATAATTCTTTGTATAGAATTGATCCTTACAATCTTGAAGCCTTTTGTGGAAAACATCAACCCCGTATGAACAATCAATCAATCATTTGTAATAGATGGTCTAATCTGGTCAGTAGATCCAGAGATTATCTTCGACCTCCTCACCTCTTGGTATAGATCGGAGTTTTGGTTGTTTCTTGTGCCGTTAAGAAGTTCATCAGCATACTATAACGGGATTGCTGTGGCAAGTTTTTCTGCAAATGAAGTGCCTACTCATTTTCCAGATATGCCTGACAAGGCTGCCCACGATCTGTACGCCATTCTTCAGCAGCAGCAAGAGGAGAACTCCGTGTCTGGCATCGGCGGTAGCGAAGTTGACACTTTTTCGCCCACAGAAGTTGCCACGACTGCTGAGCCGACCACTGTGACCACTACGACAACAACGACAACTACTGAAGCACCAACTACTACCACAACGACCACCACTACCACACCTCCTCCCCCACCCCCACCACCTGCGACAGGAAGAGGAAGGTGAACTCTTTTTTTAACTAAGATTCTAGTTAGGACATGTCGAGAACTGTTAATTGACTATTTTTCAGAAAACCAAATTCAGCAGAGAGAATTTGACATTTTGTTGTACAACATATTACGTATGTATTTTCACATATGGTCGAAAACGAACGCGTTCCATTATTCGTTTGATCTGTAGGAATCACAGCCTTGATTACTTCTTTACCAGTTTTAGCTGGAGCTATTGCTATACTATTAACAAACTGAAACTTTCATGAAAATCTTGTCAGATGAGCTTTGAGAGTAGAGAACTACTACAAGTTAATTCAAATCTTAAAATGCTTCGATTTTCGAAGCAACAATGCCGTATCTGGTGTCAGTGAAGTCTTAGTTGCATTTTAAATGTATCAGTGCAGTTCGCCTATTTCTTAATTTTGTTTGGTTTTGGATCGTCTCTTTAGTTTAACCTTAGGGTTTCTGGGTTAATTTTTAACATTTTGAGCTTGGAATAACCATTGTGTCTGATGTCAAGCAAAGATTTCACAATGATAGAGGTCACTCTGACTTTAGTATCAACTTGGGACCTGCGTGTTTATTATTTGGGTCATTTCAAAATTTCGTTCACATTTGGTATCGACTTTTCTAAAAAATAAAAGTTGAAACTTGATCAATTTTCTTGTTCCTAATCAATCACTGCGGTTCTCTTGGCATATTACCCAAGTGAGCACACATAATCTTGAACCGTACTGCTGATACCATTTTGAAAAAAAAAACTTTTGTAGGGAGTGAGGTATATACTACTATTTTTTCCCCTCTTGAGCCTCCAACCTCCATGGGAATCGCCGCTCAAGTCTTTCAAATTAGGTGAGTGGAACAGCACAAATTAGCTTAAGTTTTAGCTACAGTAAATACCAAGGTTTCCTTGCCAAAATCTCACTTGCTACATGTAAATCTCACTCTCTAAAATTTTAGGGGCTATTTCCTGGATATTGTAAAGAGTGAGGTTATAGCCTTTCACCGCCTTTACAGGCCACTAAAATTGAAACTGATTGAACCAAAATATTGTCAACGAACTTCCAACAACTACACTAATTGTCAACAAGTGCGATCAAGTTTCACTTGCCACAGTCAGAATGTTATTGGAATAGGGAGTCAGAGTAAAAAAAAACCCACACTGCTGCCTCCAAGGATGTTTTTCCCGGTAGAACTGACTGGGAAGGTCTAGGTAAAATCCAACCACCAGCGTTGGGACCATTTTGAATAAGGGATGTCAACAAAACAGAAGCAACTTCATAAACACCCTTTCCTGCCTGTTGAGGGCTACTTTTCAAAACATTTTAGGGAGTGAGCAAAAACCGTGCGACACTGAAATGATGGGCTGATAAGGCTACTTGATTTGTTCCAATTTTTTTCCTGAGGCGGATATTCATTGGAAACGTTATCTTCTTTCATAGTGTGAGTGGATATAACAGCCCCAATAAATATTTCGCTGAGTAGTGACGATGGAATTTAGTTACAGCTGTAGGGAGTGAGAAATATGGACTTTAGTATTTTCTCCTAGGTCCTGTAGGCACAAATTCTACATAGTTTTCCATGGAAAATGTACATCCACATCGGAGAAAATTTTAAAACACTTGGTTATAAAACTGTATTTAGTTGAAATTTGACGGCAATATTGATCAGTGACATAACTGTGATCGAAATTTTAAAATGACCCATTTGGGATTTTACCCATCAAGTCTTAGGTTTCCCTTCTGTTTTTGGTCTTTCGAGAACATCGAAATACCGATGTCATGAGCCGTATCAATTACTTCACTAGTGCTTAAAATTGTCACTAACTTCAAATCAGTTACAAGTACATCGGTGCATCTAGTGCAATTTGAGGAGATTCAGAAGTTAGTTGGGTATAATCATATGTTATGAAGAATCCAATGAATTTCATCAACTTATGAATGCGAACATTATTCATCATTATTTGGCTATCTGGCAGCTGATTCAGTTATGATCTGTTCATCATTGTACCGGCACTGAACCTCCCAGAATCATTTGATTTTCGTAGTGCACATACGGGGTAAATTATCAGCACTACGAAGCCGTAGTTTAAAATTATCCTGGTTGTCCTAGGTTCCGAGGAGCGCCCGGGTCTAGAACTCGTGTTCGCACTGGGGCTGCATCCACAACGACGACGACTGAAGCCGCGCCCCAGGAAGAGGAGGCGCCACGCCGCAAGTTCTCTCCATCCCACGGAGGCCGAACGCCTGGTCAGGTGTCTGCTTACGGCAGGCGAGGAGCTGCTGGAAGAGCAAGCACAACTACTGCTGCTCCAGCACAAGGTAAATGCTCCCAAGATGAATGTCGCACATTGTTGTGCACCAGAGATGTGGTTTTCGCTAATAGAAAATCCCAAACGTCCAAGGTAACAAGAGTAGGTTTAATTTGTAAGTTTTCTTTAGATTTTTAACTCAAATTGATGAAATTATCACCAAGTGAAATAAGGAGCTCTTTCCAAAGTACTGCAGTTTATCGTAAAAATGTTTTCACTGAATACGCTTTAGAAATTGTGTCGCTTGAAAGTCTTTTATGATTAAATTAAATTTCTGACCGCTGGTAGCGGAGCTATTGTGGCTCTGCAGTGGATTCCCTCACACGTGGGTATTTGGGGGAATGAGAGAGCTGACGCCTTAGCTAAGTCGCTCCTTGACTTTTGCCGTCTACATTCATTTCGGGTATCATAGTTTTCAATTATAACAACGTTTTAACAATGAAGATACTTGAATGTATCATATTGTACGTACTTTCCTGGGTTTGATCGAATTGCATTTTGAAACAAAACTGGTTGAAAACTCACGACAATTTTCGTTAACTTTACAGAAGAAGTCAGCACCGCTAGATCGCGCGCTAGTTTCGGAGGCAATTCCGGAAACAGGTACAGAGCCCGGAAGCCATCTGCCACGACATCCGCTCCACAAGAGGAAGAAGCCACGCCTGAGTCCACTAGCGCTGCCACCACTCATTCCAGACCCACGAGGTGAATGTATATTTGAACCAAATCAACTAAATCTCAACCTGAATACCGTTTATTAGTTAATTCCTGATTAAAAGCAATAACTGAATCAATAATCGTCAAGGTTTCTCTAGATAACAATCCACTAGAACGGGATAGTAACGTGTTTTCATTTATATCAGTGACTTTGTTTATGTTGAAGGAATCCATCTATGATTTTCTCTTTTTCAATTTGTTCCCATACATTTAGTCTGGTCCATGACCTAGATGGATGGTAACAATTGAAGACCACAGGGGAAAAACTGCGTAACTTGGGGTTTTCTAGTTTTTCAAGAGACCTTGTTTTCTCAGAAAATTCAAGAATTTTGAATCTGAGGAATATAAAATTTTTCTGGAAATGCCTTCTGATTCTTTGGAGTTAGATAGAATTTGGCTGTGAAGCCTAAGTTTCAAAATCATATCAAGCTGTGTCGTAGAAGAAATGTCAAAGGTCCAGCTGTTCAAGGGAAGAACGGGGCTGGAACGTGCTCTGCGGGTTATGGTCTAACTATCCTCAGAACTTGGAATGATGAATGAGCCATGTTTTCAAGTCCAAAAAGCTGTTTACTTGTGCCAAACGTGAACATTAGAATTGAAGTAAGATTGAAGCAGGCTATCTAGGGAAGAAAAATTGGAAGGAATGTATTATGTATAGGTACCGACGTAACGTTTTTTTTTCAGGCATCTTCTTAGGCTTTAGTGAGTCAAAGTTTGGTCTCTTGAGCTGCAGTGGTGTTCAAGATTCTGTATATCGTTGAACTTCTCTTGGCTATTGTTCAGCTTGAAATCGTATGCTTCGGATGCTTTCTTGGGGAAGAAGAATTCATTTTCAACAAGCTGTCGTTCATTTGTCAGTCTCTATGGTACACTACCTTTGGATGATCGGCTACTACTTTTAGCTCTCGTTTTAGTTCTGGTCTTCATAGTAACTGGTGCCTTTTTGCCGTACGGGTCCTTCAAGAAAGCCAATATTGAACGGCCTGGAATAGAGATGGAGGGAGGTAGTAGTAAATGAGCTGGCTCTTAAGCCGCGTCCACACTATGCCGTACGAGGGTGGACAATCATCAATCAAATCAACTGATCAATCCAAATTGGTATTTTGGTTGAGAACAGATTTACGTGCTCTATGCATATCTCCTGAAATTCAATAATCGCTCTATCACCTGTGAAACACGCACACTCCAAAGCTTAGTAGAAATTCAAATCATGAACGCGAGCCAATTGAATAATAAACCCCAGTGAAAGAATTTGCAGCGTTTTTCTCTATCGGTTGTTTTTTATTGATCGAATTGATGTTATCATGTCATCTTTGGATATCTCAAAATTCGAGATCGCTCAGTGGGACGTGAGTTACGTAAAGTGAGAATGGATCCAAAACTTGCGAATTCGCAGTTACTATTGCTTTGTGTTACAGTTGTATTTCTGAATAATTATGAATATTGGGAACGACCTATGAACTAGGAGCTGTTGAGAAGCTCTTAAGGATTTAATATTCCAAATGTCTTTCCTTACTCACTCGTGGAGGACAGACACAACGATGAAAGGCCGAACAAATTATTGTAAAACATCTGTAACACTAATTAAATTAGTTCACAAAGATACCTTCTTCTACTTGGAGGTTCGCTAATTTGTTTTCCATTCGTGAATCCTCCAGGCCACGATTGAACGTAAGCGCTGCCACGAGACCTCTGAGGCCAGGACCCAGGATCAACCTGAGAGGGAGAGGAGGAATCAGCACGCCAGCGCCCACGCCTGCCCCTGCACCTGTAGAAGAAGAACCGGCGCCAGCACCTGTCACCAGTCCTCCTGCTGCTCCAGTAAGTTGACAGAATGGGCCATTGATGCAGATAGCTGTCAGCTATTAGCTGACAATATACTAAAGACCATTCTACCTTCTTTTGATGTTACTATTAAATGGTATGTTTTGTACATGATGCCGTGTCAGTGCAATCAATGCAAAAAGTGAGAACTTTTGTTTGGTAACTATACAACTGAAACAACATATTTTAAGGTTCGAAATAATTCAACTGTTAAAGCCAATTCAATGACTTCTGCTCTGAAACCTATTCGAAAGTAGCAAAAGGAAGAAGCGGCCCTTCGTAATTACTGGTAGGACTATTGATAAAAAGTTCGCCTATTCAAGGAAGCAGACTGAAATCGATCACGACTTGACTGGTTATATTGTCATTCGTTGGGGGTATCTGCCGAGTAGATTGTCATTCATTTACTGGATACCTTCAAGCTATTGAGGCACCCATATCTTGGACATAGAAGAAGTTAAGAATGGTTACCTTGTCCGACGTCGAAGTGGTTAGCTTGTCTCTCAGAAGGCTGGGATGGATTTGAATAGTTCCCTTTCTTGATTCTTGAAACTGCTTGTTCTGAGCATAAACTAGACGCCTTAAGGAAATCTTGTGGTCCCAACTGTTCCATTTCTATCACCTCCTGGTTCGGCTACCAGCTGGTGTTATCCTTTCTGCTGCTGTGAATCTTTCTTCCTCTCTTCTCTCCTTACTACATAGTTATCATACCAAACGATTTTCATTTCATAATGAGTAATTTAGTAAAGTCTTTTTGGATTTGTGAACTTTTGGTATCTCATCCCCCCTCCCTCTCGTCAGAGTATCCTGTGTTCCTTGAGCCAAACTTGTGGGAAGTTCTATAAAAGTTTGAGATCACGTCTTTAGCATCCTCCTAGTCCAAATAATGAAGTATTTTCTTGTTACTGATCCTTAGATGTACATGCAATCATAAACTCAAGTTTGGCATTCTTCGTTGGTGTTCCCAAACTCAATTTGATTCTGTATGCGTTTTTCTCATTAAGTTCCCATCCAATGCGTCCAGGCCACCAACAAGTCTATACTGCCTCATCTCTTTTGTCCAGCTGCCCTAGCCAATAAGACAGGTTACGCCCTCGAGCATTGAGTTGACCCACTTTTAAGAACATGGTACCCTGAGTCCAGGGAATAACTTACGTTCTAGTGCCGAATTTTTCTCTACAATGCAGTGGTAGCCGCTGCCACCAGTTCTAGATACCGGTCCTAAACATTGCAATTCACTCCTGCCCTGCCTATTTTCCCTCCGTCCTTTGAAAGCCGCAGGAGTTTAATAGGTATGAATAGTTCCCCATTGATAATTCTTTAAACTGCTTTCCCTATGTATAAACCTAACGTCTCAATCCTCTGATATCCTCTGGCTATTGCAAGCATTGTCACCTCAGCCTTTAGAAGAGGCAACCCATTCCATCACCTTCTTGTTAAAAATCGTCAAAGAGGCAGATAAGCCAGAAAAAAGGCCTTCTGTTGAAAAAATTAAGCGTATGCTTGAGTAGATGTATTGGAATATATCAACCTGTACATTTCATGATTGCGACCTTTAAATATGTTATTTAGTTTCTGTTGAAGAGATACCGAATATAAGATCTCCCTTCTTGTGTTCACTGTCGAGAAAGAATAGTTGATAGTTTAGTGGGTAGGAAGAAAAAACCCACACTTTAATCTCTGATCTTATTGCGAGTATTCTCTATGTGCAAATTTTTAGCAGAATATTATCCGAAGAAGTGTACCTGTTTTATAAACTCAGATATTAGAAAACGTAAAACCATTCTCATGCTGAAAGAAACTAAGTCAATGTGAGTTTTATCATGGGGTGTCTTGAAAAATCTATTAAAATGTTGGAAACCTTTGAAAAGCCAATTATTTCAAACGAGTTATTAATCATGATAGTCAACCATTTCTTTGTACAAAATGATGCGTGCTGGGCCCATAACCTAATGGGAATTAAATGTGGAAGCTGGTAATAAAAAGAAGATAGAATAGCAGATGCAAATGTGTCACAATAAATCAATATTACATTCACGGACGTAAGATCCATTAAGAATAGAAGTTTCTGGAATTGAAGCACTGTAACTGCAACTTACAATTAACATATCAACATATTAATATATAACATCCGATGTCTCATCGAGTGTCACCATTACACAATTCCTACACATGTTATGCGTAGTTCAGGGAAAGTCGCATAACCGGTATTTTTCCTAGGCTATTTCCCCAGTTATTTTTCAAAGCTGAAATGCTTCTTTGCAGGTCGAGGAAGAAGAAGTTAGCCCGTCTCCGGTGGCACCCACCGACGCACTTTCCCGCCTGAGGAACAGGCCCCGTCTGAAGGTAATTCAGCACAAACTTTTGTAAAACGAAATAATTGACTTTTTACTAACAGTGAAACAAGTACCTGTTCAACCTAATTCTTGTTTTAGGACCATATAACCGATAATGAACTTGTAGTCATTGCCAAGTAACTTTACTTAGTAGAAACGAATGTGGAACGAATTTTCTATTTTTAAAAAGGTGCCTACCACAGACATCTTAAGTTTTTCCTGTGGCAGAAGAGCTGTATCAAAATTTCACCCTTGATAGGATTTCTCCCAAACTGGTATTGTCTGGATGGCAAATGGACGTAGACGTGTGGGAGCTTGAAGCCAGCTCTTCATCTGGATTTAAAGTGCCCTTCTAAGGGTTGAATAAAATATAAAACTCAAAAAAAGATCAAAAATTTGTCACACTTTCAATTTTACCATGAAAACGAATGAGCTTTCAAACCATTTCTTTAACAACATTTGCGTTTTTTGGTTTATTGTTTGTAACATTTTCCCAAGTACGTAGTGAATGTTTAATGATCTCATAAGTGGATCTCATCGTGTCACCGATTTGAATGCATTCTTATGTTGAGGACCATAGGTAACCGAATAACTGAACAACTATTATTCAAAAAACGCACAAGTATTCAATTGGCTTGCGTTCATAAAACGAGGAACAGGCCCACAGGATGAATAAATTTCAGGAGATTTTGTAAAGCACGTAATATTGACTGTTTACTAACAGTGAAACAAGTACCTGTTCAACCTAATTCTTGTTTTAGGACCATATAACCGATAATGAACTTGTAGTCATTGAAAAGTAACTTTACTTAGTAGAAACGAATGGGGAACGAATTTTCTATTTTTAAAAAGGTACCTACCACAGACATCTAAAGTTTTTCCTGTGGCAGAAGAGCGTATCATCAAATTTCACCCTTGATGGGGAAACTGGTATTGTGTGGATGGCTAATGGACGTAGACGTGTGGGAGCTTGAAGAGCAACTCGTTTGATCTGGATTTGTGCGCCTTCTACGATGGTGAATAAAATATGAACGACTCGATTTTTTCAAACTTCACTTTAATTTTGAACCATGAAAACATGTTTTTCTATTTCTTTAACATGATCTCCTGAATTGGAAAAACATTTTCCCAGCATGTACGTAAATTTTTAATGATCTCAGTGAAGTCAGGTCGTGTCTGCAGCAATTTGCGCACGTACGCTTCAATCTCATCATCGCTATGGAACTTATGACCTTCCAAAGCTTTAAGGGTACCGATCAGAAGGAGACAGGTCTCGACAGTGAGGAGGGTGTTCCAGTGTCTCACAACCCAGTTGCACCAATTTTTCATCAAAACCAATTCCAACTTTACGAAATCAATTTCAGGTGGTTCCCAGACAGCCTGGAGCGGCCGCTTCGGCATCGTCTCCAAGGCCGCTGCCACAAGGTTTCAGGCGTCCAGGAAGACCGCTGAGCCAGCAAGCGACACCTGCTCCTGAAGAGCCCGTAGCTGCTCCTACAGGTAATTGCATTAGTATCCACAATAATAATAAGAGTAAGCCGTCATTTTGTCATGTTCAATGTTCTCTGATACTGGAAAACCAGTAATGAAGGGGTTCGAACTAGTGGTCTCAGTAGCAGAGTCAATTACGACAGCGACAAGAGGATCATCTTGTACAGTGTCATCATTTATCTGCGTTGTATCGCTTCTCACGTTTGGAGCCTCATTTCCTTGTAAATTTTGTGAGGGAACAAAACCCTGCCTGTAATCAGCTCTTCTTTAGGAAGGGATATTTTGATAGATGCACATTCAACCTAGTAATTCAATCAACTTTTGGTTGATTATATTGTATTTTTTCCACTCATTACCGTAATACAAAATGTTAGTTTGAATTCATAAAAAAATATGATCCAGCCCCCAGTTTGGATAGTTTCATCAAATATTTGTCACAAATCACCTCACAAAAACAAAATAAGTTTGTATTTTGGCTAAAAATAATTTTATTAGTACAATTTCTATCATTTCTAGTTATTCCCTTGTGACAACTTCATTTTTTCTCATTTTGAGTAAAACTCTTGAATCTAACACACATGAGGTTGACATATTTTCTACGTCATACTTCATCAAGTATTTCTCTATATTATGAATTTTGGATATTCAAAACGTGACAAATTTGTTCTTTTTCCAACTTTCACCGGCAGGGAGACATTCAGAAGGCCTTCCACGAAGAGGTAATTTTATCAATTCGACATCAAAGTACCTACAAGAAAATCAGTCTTTGAAATTATCAATCAAAGCGAACTATTATACATCATTACGTGAGCATTCAATGTAGTTAGGTCTTGAGTTTAAGTTTTCCGGAAAGTCAATTGACAAATTTATTTACAGAATTGAACTGTACGTTCGACGCCACGCCTTTCGTGGATAGCTTGAGTGCCACTACTAACCCAAATGGAACAATGTGATTCGCTGTACTCGAAAATTGAGTATTTTCCTCGTTGAGATATGTAGGTATATGTAGACAGATAGAGACAATCACCATTAGTTCTTTTGAGCACACGAGATCACCGAGAAAAGAAAAGTACACCCCTGGTCTTCATCTACCTCTGTCCTACACTCTCTAATTGTAGCCAAAAGATGAATCCCATCGCCATATTTCATAATTTGCACTGTATTTCAAACTTTTCTGCAAAATTAAGAATCAACTAAATTTCTATGGAAATTAAGTAATTACTCTATATAATTTATTTGTGTGCACTAATAGCTTTTAAAAGAATATATTCCCAGTTGATCGGCTCCCTAGAGAGATTTCAATAGTACCAGGACTCCAAATAACCATCTACATCAGCTCATAAAGAAGAAGAATTACTTTAATCAAAAAATGTAGACACGTACAAAAATTACTAAACAATTTTTCGAATGTACATATAGGCGTAGCCTTAGCTGGTCTGCCAGAGTTGACCCAAGTGGAAATCAACGAGATAAATAATTCAAAATGAAATAGAAGGCTACATACTAGTTTTCTGAAGTGATCTGAACGATTAACTGTCCTATGCTTTAAACAAGCGCTCTGCCTATCGCGTTGGCCAGCTTAATCCAGTGATTTCTATTTTCACGGAGATGATCAATTTCAATCTCTAGGATTGTACGAGCTTCAAAATACTTGACCCTGTATTCTCTTACAATTGGGCAAACTGCCTTAAAATTTAAAAAAAAAACGGGACGGTAGAACCCTATGGTTCTACAGGCAGATCATTTAAATGACGTATACATAGAATGGCCAATACATTCCTTGTCAAATTTGAAGAACTCTGAAACTAAATTAGAGACCCAATATATAATGCTTCAAATTTATGGTTAAATAACCTGTAAAATAGATATTGAGGTAATGTCGCATGAAAATTGGAACTTACGAGAGAGGCTAGTGCTTACCAAGGTGGCAGGTACAAGAATGACCCACTCGGGCGGACGGAAAAGTGGTGATGCTGGGACAAGAAAGGGCGGAAGGAGCCCACCCAAAGGTTAGTTGAAGGAGTGTTGAGCCGGGGGGGGGGGGGCTGTCGGGTCGGCAATATGTTACCATGTTGTGCCATATGTCTCGCATATGGCAGTCTTTCTCGCATATGCAATGTGTTACTGTCTCGCATAAGTACCTACATTTTAACATGTTCGGATTGATACTTATTACTTAGCTCTTCTTTCATTCATCAAATCGCCCTACCAATTCTATGGCCTTTTCGGCCTTAAGATCAAAGCGAATTGAATTAAAATCATTCACTAATCGTCGGAGCTGATACGTCGAGGAAGGGTCACATACATATTGAAGGTTTCCCAAAATATGCTTTGGATCAGGTCTTGCACCAGATCCTGGAAATAGGTCCACATTGAGTCCAGTACGAGATGCCGTACTTTTCTTTTAACCGCTTCGATTTCACAATCTAGATAACCTGGCGAAGAAGATTCATGAGAGTCTAAGGTAAACGGGCATTCGTAGCTATCCATTTGACCAATTATGCTGGGCTTGCAATAATTGAATTGGTCGTCAGATTCTAATTTCCTTCCAAGAGGACGGAAGCGAACTAGCTCACGTTTCCAGGCCCAATAATTTTCATCCGAGTCAAGTCCGGATTCTAAGACAGCAAATTGTTTATCAATAGAAACTTACCTGATTAACATGATTACTGTGCCCATTGGTATATTGGAATATGAAATATTTCGAAAGAAGAAATGCTACACAAGATATCATATATCTGAAGGAATCGTAAAATAACTTACCATTTTCGCTTTTTTGAGAATCACCGAGCTCTCCTTACAACCACTTGTTAAGCTCAATTAGTAGCATCCCCATTCACATTTACCAACACACGTACTGGTAGTTAGTTACTATTCATTCTAACGTAAAATAGAGAATTCATACCATTCGCACGATATAGTTCTTTGCCATTGGGTTTAAGGCAAGAACAGCAGAAAGCTTAGTACCTAAAGAATTCCACACATTTCAGTCGTAGTGTTTACAGAGGTACCCTGGAATACTAGCAAGCATTTCACGTCAACAGCCCCTATAGAAAACATTTTTGTAGAAGATCATAAGTTAACACTGAAACAAGTTATTGAAGATCTATTTTCCACGATATCTTTTTTTAAAGCTTTTATTTAACTTGCAATGTATGTATGTAAGGATGTTCGGGTGGAATCTTACGACCCGATTTTGAAGCAGATACTGTCAACCGATTAAGCTAAAATTTTGTATGCGCGTTTAGATCGGATGACACACGATTAGTTGTGTGACGCCATTCCAAATCCAATATGGCGCTACATCAAAGATGACGGAACAGTGATTTTTATGCGTTTCTACAATAGTCGACTGTTCTTCGCTGGAATATGGTTTGTTATCAGCATTTAATCTGGACAATTATTTCCTTACTGCAATTTTGTTAGGGGTGTCAAATGTGCTAGGACAAGCTTCACACAACAGTGTTTCCTCTGTTGCAACTTCACATTCCTTCTACTGTAGAACCATGCTGCCAATTGTTCGAATGTTCTCAACTGAGATGGTTTTTTGGCAGCACTTGATCTGGACAATTGGTTACTCTACGAATTTTAGATGTGGCAACATAGGTACTAGGAAAGGCTTCACAAAGAAAGTCTTTCCTGTGTTGCAACCTCTTGTTCTTTGCATTGTAGAACCATCTCCAAATCGGTCAAATATTGTATTTAATTCGCCCAACGGTTTTGCTAGCTGGAATTTTGGATAGTGACGAAGCCTCCAGTTGGTAGACTGCTCTTCCCTGGAGTGTGGTTTTCTCATCAGCACCTAATCTGGACAAATATTCCCTCTCCTAATATAATAGGATGACGATGGCTCCTGGAATTCAATGTAATCGGCTGTTTTCGTTTTTATTTGTGTTGGCCTGCAAATTGTCCCTCTTAATTGCTCGAATCGATTTCTCTACCAGTTCAGGATCAGTATGGAAACGAAGAAATCACGCTGTTGCTTCGCTGTCCTCTGCAATCTTTTTTCAGTTATTGTGGCCGTAAGCTGTTCATTGATGAGAATATGCATTTCTGACACAGAAATAATAAACCTCCCCCCAGGATCGCGCGCCCCAGTCCTGAATTTCTGTTCTCGACTCTAAATATCTAGAAAATTGTTAACTGTTTGTGGCTACATGTTCCCAAATAGTGTTCAAACAGTTTCTAAACCTAATTTTTCAAGATGACTCCCAAACATCTACCAAAATGTTCAAGAATTATTTTCTTCTAGTTGTCGATACAAGCTCAAGTATAAACTGTCAGTTTAAAATTGATTTATCCTTTGTAGAAATATTTGAAATCAACTTTTCGTTTAAACTTTCTCTCACACAACTTTCGTCCACTGCTGCGATTTAAGGGTGCATTCATCACCAGTTTTCCAAGTTTATGTTCTGGGGCGTTTTCCTTCTTGTCTGTTACATGTTTATCCATTCCGTTTTTACCAAGGATTGTGCTGTTCCCAAAACTGGTTCTGGCCCAATGATGAGGTCTGGTCGTTCGTTACCAACCACTCCTGTATGTATGCCCTGCTACTTTCTCAAGATGATCTCCCAGCAATCCTTGGCCGGTCTTGATTTGAACTCAGTTCACGGGCTGCTTGACAATCTGAGAGAACAAGTATACCTCTACCCCCAATTCCTTGTCTCAGGTTCTCTTCAAGTGATTAACTTACTGTTGCCTGTCATTTTTTGAGAATGAACGCTTCGCTTCGTATGACTCAACCATATCATCTGTGGCTCCAGTCTTTCGCAACATAGTTGTTATGTTAACATATGTTGATTATTATTATACCAAGCAAACCAAATTAATTATGTACTCTGATTTTCTAGAGCCTGCACCAGTGCAAACTGAAGCACCCGTGCAGGTAGCCGAACCTGCTCCCACGGAACCTCCACCACCTCCGCACCTCGCCAGAAGGCGACCGGCCATTAGAAGACTTCAAATACCCCACCATCAATAGACGACAATCAAAATAATTTATTATACTTTTTTAAAATTTCGCATCAAATTTAATTTTCGAAATCTCGTTTGAGTTGGATCAGTTTCGTTGTTTTACGTTCAGAAATTAACTCACAGATCTGCATAGTAGAGCGTTGAAGAATAATTTTTGATTTTTCGTTAAAATTTTATTGTAACAGAAACAGTCATATGTACCACAGGCTACTCCTACTATAAGTATTGTAAAATGTGCATTCTGACTTTATTAAAACCAACAAACTTCATTCCTAACTATAGGCTACTCCTACTCTAGCCCATAGTCTTTTTGAAATTTGTATTCTGATGTCATAGGAACATCAAAATATATACAAAACTATAGGACACTCTCATTATAGCTCATAGTCTTTCAAAAATTAGCATTCTGATTTTATTAAAACATCAATTTCTTGACCTAATTATTGGCTACTCTTGCTATAGCCCATGGTCTTTTTGAAATTTGTATTCTTAAGTCATAAAAACATCCAAATGTGTACCTTGCTATGGGCTACCCGTAGTATAGACCTTAGTTTAGTGATATTTGATTTCTGATTTTACTAAAACATCAAACTCCACGCCGAAATGACCGCGCTTACTGCAGCCCATTTTTTTGTGGAATTTCCCCCGTTTTTATAAAATCATCAAAACTCTATACTTCGACTCTAGGCAACTCATACTATAGCCCATAGTTTAGTGAAATTTGCATTCTGATTTGACGAAACCATCAAAACTCGAATCCCAACTATAGGCTCCTCTTTGTATAGCCCCTAGTTATATCACATTTCGATTCTGTTGTTATTAAAATGTAAAACACTATAAGTAACTATAGGCTAGTCCTGTTACTACAGCCCTTAGCTGCATGAAATTTACAAAAGTAGTAGCAAAAAAAGACGTACTTCCGTCTTAATTACCAAATATTGTGTAATTATGTAATTGTTACTGATTGTACGAATTCATCACCAATGATTGTAACGAGAAAAGTACCCACTTCAGTCTCAAATATCGACATATTTGCCATTATGTTGTTTCTTATTGGTTTGAACGATTTCAGTTTGTTTTTTGTTCACTTCAGTCTCAATTATCTATCAAAATAATTGCGTATTTTGTTATTGTTTGTGATTGTAACAATTCATTATCCTACTTCAGTCTCAAATACCCAAATATTTGCCTTTTGTTTTGTTTCTTATTAGTGTGAACGATTTCATTATCTTTTTGTTCACTTCAGTTTTAATTACCGACATATCCCCCTATTATGTTATGTTTGTAATTGGTAGGTAGTAACAATTTCAGTTAGCTTTTTGATTTATCAGTACCTTCTCTTCCACTTCATCGTTCGTTTAACTTGGGTGACATTATCGAGTTCACTCTTCTTTCACCTATTTCTGTTTCTCTTTTCCTCTTGAAGATATTGGTAGTAAGATATGGTACCAGTATGGAAGCATATTGTGTGTTTATTGTTGCAAATTATACATTTGTCATGAATTTGCATGAAAATCGTAAATGTTGATGATGATTAAGCATTCAATCATTATCAGAGTACCACGATAGTGTTTTTCAAGATTGATTTCCTATGACTACAATCAACTTTTACATGTACTGTCAAATTTAAACCATTAATTCCTTTGCTTCTCTTCGTAAATTTGGAAACGTTAGACTAACCGACATGTCTTGAATTTTTCGACTCTCTACTTCATCTGGAGGAAAAACATCCAGTTATTATGTTAACGAATTTAAAATCAATATTAACGTTGTATTTCCCTCCACTCTGAACAAGTGTTATTTCATTTCGTTAAGTTTTACAGGTTCTAATGAAAATGTGACGTTAGAACCAGAAGCCTATGTTCGTTTTTTGTTTTTGAAAACTTGACATGACAAATTGTTTTTATTGGACGAGCGCATTTCTGGGCGCGAGCCTTTTTTTTTGTAATTTCACACTGTGCCAATATGTAAATAAATTTCTGTTCTCTTAAATTTTGGGGTTTTTAATCAGGGGAATGATTCCCTTGTGAAACCAATCACTATGTTGCTTCCGAATTTTCCTACATGTAGCGGAAGCTGATTTTAGTTTCGGAAGTTGACATTTTTTTCTCCAAAATCAAAATTTTTACTCTTTTCGTGTTTTGGATCATTCTGAACTACTTCTCTTTGTGTCTGTGTCTTCATGTACATACTGCCAAAGCTAACTTCTGGATACCAAAATTCAACGGTTTTTATAAGTTGTCATGTTTATTCAATTATTTTTTCGAAGCCAATTGTTTTGAAGTTATAGTCTCGTAGGGATTTCAGGTTAACCGTCAACAGAAACAATCTATTCACGGTAAAATGTACCTACTTGTAAGTAACCCAATGGGTAGTAAAAAATTTATTTTAATTTTAGAGCATTTTCAGAACATTTTTCAGGATTTTTTTTTTTTTTTTTACATATTGATAAAGATACACTCCAAGAGGGTAGGTTTACAGCAAAACCTAGCCCTTTATTATATAGCTCAATTAATTAGCACTGAGTTCGATTGCACTTCTATTCACGCAGCACAACTAAATCCAGTGGTTTGTTTAGCTTGAGACGTCGGATTTCACCGTAGTCCAAAACGTAGAACATTTCCGAATTCTCATGTTTGAGGATGCGATGTTCATGCTTCCTAGCGTATTTTGCAATAATTTCATAGACTGTCTCCATCCTCAAATCTCGATGAATATCATCGTTTCGCATGTACCAAGGGGCTCCAACTATACTTCTCAGTATTTTATTCTGAAAGGTTTGGATTTTCTTAATATTTGACTTCTTGGCACAGCCCCAGATCTGTATCCCATAGGTCCAAATAGGGCGAAGGATCTGCTTATATATAAGCAGTTTGTTGTGAAGAGAGAGATGGGAATTCCTTCCCATTAGCCAATACATCCTTCTGTACTTGATTTTAAGTTCTTCTTTCTTCTTTTCTATGTGTTTATGCCAGTCTAATTTGGAGTCAAGTGTCAAACCCAAGTATTTAACTGCTTCAGTATGCGATATTTTATTCGAATTGATCTCAACATCCAAGATTGGGACTTTTCGGATAGTGAAGTTGATGTGGGCTGATTTTGATTTGTTCAGCTTCATTCTCCACATCTTGGTCCACTTAGAAACCTCAGTAGTAGACGTCTGTAGTTTGCATGTTGCAGCTTCTATATCATCTCCTAGAGGATAGCCGTATCATCTGCAAAGGTGCCAACAGTTGTGCCTTCTTGTTGGGGTAAGTCCCGTGTGTACAGGAGGTAGAGTGCTGGCCCTAAAACACTACCCTGCGGAACCCCTGCTTTTATGGGCTTCCAGCCGGAGTATTGGTCATCTTGCTTCACCCTGAAATGTCTATTTTCTAGGTAGGACTTCAGTAGTAAGTAGTACTGTCTTGGGAGATCCCTGTGCAGTTTGTACTCTAGTCCCTCGTGCCAAACCTTGTCAAAGGCTTGAGCCACATCCATGAAGAAACTGGCACATATTTTTTTACCTTCAAAAGCCCTCTCAATTATGTTAGTGATTCGATGGACTTGATCTATTGTAGAGTGTTGTTGTCTGAATCCGAATTGGTGATTTGGGATCAAATTTCTATCTTCTATCAGTGGTTAAGTCGTTTAAGAAGCAGCTATTTTCAGGATATGCAAATTTTTCAAGTGCTAAAATTGTGAAAACTTTAGTTGTTTTATAGCGCGTAAACTTTTATTATGCATCAAAAAAGAACATGAAATATAAACATACACATAAATTCAACTTATTTTAACCGTTGTCTCGTTTACTGATTCTTTTTTCGTAGTGCATTTTGACGCAAATTGTTTTGAAGATTAATGGTCCTCTCTGAAAAAAAAAATCACTTTGAATATTCCATCTAATAATGATTGATAAGCCGCAAATCCATTTCTTAAGCCTATTGTTTCATTATATAGCGACCAATTAGAAATATACGAGTTAACAATTGATTTTCTTCTGAACCCTTTTCTGGTCACTTTTGGAAATCGCTGGTTCCCTTGAGTCACTTCGTATTTTTCTGCAAGCTTTAACCTTCCTAATGATGTTGTCAACTAAAAAATGCAGAATTTTTGTTTTACAGGAAGACCATAGGCCCATGAAAAATAAGCTAACTGTTGTTAACAAAACCAGTTACCAGGAATCATAAAATGTTAACTGCAGTTAACATTGTTCAGTTTCCATTAAATGAACTACCATGGTAAGGGGGTGTAAGAAATGAATTTTTCACTCTTATTTCATCAAAACAATAAGTACAGTTTATTAATAAAAAAGAAGTAAAAATAATGAATTATTATCATTTTTCCTCATAGGATCACTTTTTTCTGTATCACAAAATATTGATAGGCTTTGATGTCACCCAGAGAATCAGTTTTATCCTTTATCAGTATTTCCTACATAATAAATGAAACTCAAACGTTCCTGAATGATTTGAATCATCAATTCAAAATTCTTAAACTTGAAATATAGGCAACTTGAAATCATTCATCGAGAGGAGCTTCATTAGTTGAGTCTTTGGCATGCTCCAAGAAGCAGTTTCTATTAGGAAGGTACTGAACAAAAAACTTTGTCGCAAGAGCTACACATCATTCTCGATTTTTTTTCTCGTGCCTTTGGTAAAACATACAGGCAGATGCTGGTGTTTTAGCGCAACAGGTAGGCTGTTCCCTTCCGATACAGCGCAATCAACATGTCTGAGCAACAACTTTTTGATGATTCTTGGGCATGGTACGTTCAGGTAACAGCTCTTCGATTTCGACCACCTCTTCAACTTATCAGGGGGGCTAGCTGAGACATATGGGCTTGCTAATAGAACCGGTTTTGTGTCCATCCACTGACCTATGGCAATTTGATTGTTGTTGTCGGCAAATTTTTCATATGCCCCTCGCGCCTCTTCTTTCATACTATTTTCTGAGGATATAGGGGCTTCCCTCGTCCTGTTCCTTCATATAGTTCCAACAGTAACAGTAGTATTCCATATGTTCCATCATATAGGCACTAGATACCTTTGGGGTCTTTTGACTTGACATTTTGGATGATTAGACGGTGAAGAAAGGTTCGAATAATCATCACTGACAGTGAAGCAAGTATTCTAGTGGGAAAAATGAAAATAAATTATGTTATATATCGAGAGGGACCTGGTCAGCGGGCCCACTGGGTGCCACTAACCACATTCCAACTTTTCTGGAAAATGGTCATGTAAACTGCAGTCAACATCTCGACTATACTGGAAACTGGTAATGTTAACTGCAGTTGACATTCAAATTTTTGTGACAAATGGTTTTGTTAACTGTGGTTAACAGATTTTCGAACTAATTTCCTCGGACCAATGCCGTTGCCTGGCATATAATCAACAAGCAACATATAAATATCAATAATCAATCACCCAAAACGGCTGAAAGAAGGTTTGAATATTCAAAATCATTGGTTGAACTCAGCCTTGGTAGACTCCATGCACTTGTTGACAGTACAACTGGACATGCCGCCTTCAAATGAAGAGAACGTCACTTTCACGCGCGAAATGGGGTTCCAATGATACCAACATGACAAATAAACCTGTACACAATTCAAAATATGGACGTTTGCGCAGGAAAAACAAAAACATGACGTCACAATCAAAGGCTAAAAATGACGTTAACTCCAGTTAACATGGCCAGATAAGGGTTAATTGCTGCTCGAATTTCATGTATGCTGTTGTATTCCTATGTCACCGCCTCGTGTAGATATTAGGTGAAGTTTTGTCGTAACACCCAGGGTAATATAGCAGTAGGAGGGTCATAGCGTGTTGTCTTTGTTTGAGGTTACACATTTTTCGTGAATTTTAATGATAATATCCGATGTTGAGGACGATGATTGCCATTCTGTCATCATCAGAATGCTTCGGTAAAGATCATATCATTTTTTTCAAGTTGACTTTTATAAGTCTTATTATGCAATGCGAACAAAAACACTGCAAATTCTTACACTAGGGTTTATTATTCAATTGGCTTGCGTTCATGATTTGAATTTCTACTAAGCTTTGGAGTGTGATAGAGCGATTATTGAATTTCAGGAGATATGCATAGAGCACGTAAATTGTTCTCAACCAAAATACCTATTTGGATTGTTCAGTTGATCATGTTCGTGTGCCTCCTGAAATTCAATAATCACTCTACCACCTGTGAGACACGCACACTCCTAAGCTTTGTAGAAATTCAAATCATGAACGCAAGCCAAATGATTAATAAACCCCTGTGGAAGAATTTGCAGCGTTTTGTGTTACCAAACCAGGCGGTAAATTTTGCACGACGATTACGATTGCTTGGCCCGAAAAACACTCATCCAAGTGAATTTGGACAGGAATGCCCAGAATATACATGAAGTTCCTTAGAAGAAGAAGCAAAGGTAATCATTTCAGTCTGCTATCTGAATTTCGAGCTAATTTCCACTGCTTTGTATTTATTCATTTTTTATGGTTATCAGAATGCTTCAACCCGTGTATCGGCTACAAAGCCTTTTTGGAGGTCACTCCAGTATCCACATTACTACATCACTGCGTCACTAGGTTACCGATATCAACACAAAAACAATAATAAACCAAAATAACGCGAATGTTGGCACCATAGATCGGGAATGGTTTGACCTAGGGACCTGGGGAGGGGCTCATTCGATTCGTCGTGGAGTGTTCTTCAAAAAGAGTACAAATTTAGGCTGCCTTGACTTTTTTGAGGTTTTTGGGGATTTTACAAAACTTTGACAACCCTTAAAGGGCACTTTAAATTAAGTGAGAGAGACCAACATGGATTTTTCCTGAAAATTTCAGCTTTTTTGCTTCAGCCGTTAAGGAGAAATCGTGCGTACGGCGGACGGACGGAAAAATGTTTATTGCAGATTCGGATTCTACACCCTTTGAAACGTAAACCATGAAACTTGCATGAATAATAAACCAAAACGCAAATGGAGGTCGACAACAAAGCTCCCAAAGCTCCCATTAGGTATATGTAGAGGGTTCAACATACAAACACATTCGGAAATTTGTTTTTCCACAATTTTTATTTTTCTTCCAATTCCTCGATTATTTCACAAACAAAACAATTATGAACACCGCAAAATGTTAAATCAAGATAGACTAGAACATATTTTACAAAAACTTGATCAAGCCGTAACGACTGGATTACAAATGAAACATGGTTCCTTCTTTTTTTTTTCGATGAAAAGTTTCAACATTTACAGCGTAATTAAATCTGCAAGCGTTAGAAAAATATATTCAACTCAACTATCGCTTAAAAAATTACTATACTGGAAGATGCCTTAAGAAATTAGGTTAACTAAGTACTTGCCTTCGAGTGTTTTCCAATTCAATTTAAAATTAAATACAAATTATTCCCGGATTCATACCTACACTAAAATTTGGGAAATTCAACTGAGAAATGCAGTCATTATTCAGGCGTAGATGAAAAATAATGTGGTGCACATTTTCGTATGCCGATTCCGGATCTGTAATCGTATCTTTTCGTCAAATTTTGACTCTACGAAGAAATTTTGGAAAAACCAAACAATTATACTGCAACGAACAACGAAATATGAGCAATTTCAAACGTCTTTCCCTTGAACTTGTATCAAATTGTTATAACTACCAAGCCAAATAGTAGATCAATATTGGTATTTTTATTGTGGTTTCATTATACTATTAAAATTTCTACTGGTCTCTTATAGGAATTTGCAAGCAAATGTTTATTGCTTCATTGGCAGCTGTATGAGTGTTGTTCATTTTTGCTCGCACGTTTTGCGGATGTTTTGAATTGGTTTCTGGTCGTTGAGCTCATAAGTCAAAAGTAAATGCCAAATCATCGATTGACAAATATCTTTACTACGTTTGTCAAACCGTTAGGGGGATCTGTGAGACTTGCGGCTATAAAAAGATACCAGCTGGAAGTAATACTTGGGTGAATCTGACAATATCGGGGGAGAGGTACTGCAATCGAGTTTCATAGTATTTCGTACAGTTTTGACAATTTCATTAAAGTCGAGAGGTACCGAATGATGAGTATTCTTTCAACCGTTTGCAGGTTTTTGAGAACTTTCGAGTTGGTTTTTAGGCCATTTTCGAATTCCGTATATATACACAATACCACACGTGACTTGCAAACCATGATTTTTATCTACATTCGTAACCAATTGGCATAAGTTACCCTAATAGAATTTTAGAAGTCGTGAATCAACCTGCCCAGTAAAACCCAACAATCGACCAAATGTGCATGAAATCCCAGTTTCAAGTTACTCTAACAAATCTGACAACGTAGAGGTGGGATGTAAACCGCTTTCTGATGAGAATTATTCATTTGTTTTCAATCTTACATGTTTTTGTGACATTTCGAGCTAGTTTTTTGTCATCTTTGAACTCCCAATATACGAAACAATCCCACACCTGATGCCAAACCATTTTTATGTCTTGGTGCATGTCAAATCAATTAGTGAACGTTATCTGTAGCGAATTTGGGAAGTTGAGAACAACCTGCTCCAGTAAAATACAACGATGGTCCAAAAGACCAAACGTGCCATGAAATCCCAGTTTCAAATAACTCCAACGAATCTGACAACTTAGAGGTGGGATGTAAACCGCTTTCTGATGAGAATTATTCATTTTTTTCAATCTTACATGTTTTTGTGACATTTCGAACTAGTTTTTTGTCATCTTTGAACTCCCAATAGACAAAACAATCCCACACCTGATGCCAAACCATTTTTATGTCTTGGTGCATGTCAAATCAATTTGTGAACGTTATCTGTCACGAATGTGGGAAGCCGTAGAACAATCTGCTCCAGTAAAAGATAACGATGGTCCAAAAGACCAAACGTGCCATGAAATCCCAGTTTCAAATAACTCCAACGAATCTGACAACTTAGAGGTGGGATGTAAACCACTTTCTGATGAGAATTATTCATTTTTTTCAATCTTACATGTTTTTGTGACATTTCGAGCTAGTTTTTTGTCATCTTTGAACTCCCAATATACGAAACAATCCCACACCTGATGCCAAACCATTTTTATGTCTTGGTGCATGTCAAATCAATTTGTGAACGTTATCTGTCACGAATGTGGGAAGCCGTAGAACAATCTGCTCCAGTAAAAGACAACGATGGTCCACAAGACCAAACGTGCCATGAAATCCCAGTTTCAAATAACTCCAACGAATCTGACAACTTAGAGGTGGGATGTAAACCGCTTTCTGATGAGAATTATTCTTTTTCTTTCAATCTTACATGTTTTTGTGACATTTCGAGCTAGTTTTTTGTCATCTTTGAACTCCCAATATACGAAACAATCCCACACCTGATGCCAAACGATTTTTATGTCTTGGTACATGTCAAATCAATTAGTGAACGTTCGAATTTTTGGTCCAAAAGACCAAACGTGCCATGAAATCCCAGTTACAAGTAACTCAACGAATCTGACAACGTGAAAGTGTGTTGTAAACCCCATTAGATGAGCATTGTCATTTTTCTTCAATCTTTTACACGTTTTTGAGATATTTTCTACTGGCTCTCTGGTCATTTTGAACATTCAAGGGACAAACAATCTCACACCTGATGCAAACCATTTTTATTCTTGGTGCATGTCAAATCAATTAGTGAACGTTATCTGTAGCGAATTTGGGAAGCCGTAGAACAACCTGCTCCAGTTAAAGACAACGATGGTCCAAAAGACCAAACGTGCCATGAAATCCCAGTTACAAGTAACTCCAACGAATCTGACAACTTAAAAGTGAGTTATAAACCACATTAGATGAGCATTGTCATTTTTCTTCAATCTTTTACACGTTTTTGATATATTTTCTACTGGCTCTCTGGTCATTTTGAACATTCGAGGGACAAACAATCTCACACTTGAAGGCAAACCATGTTTATTTCTTGGTGCATGTCAAATCAATTATCCGTAGTGAATTTGGGAAGCCGTGGAACAACCTGCTGCAGTGAAAGACAACGATGGTCCAAAAGACCAAACGTGCCATGAAATCCCAGTTACAAGTAACTCCAACGAATCTGACAACTTGAAAGTGAGTTGTAAACCACATTAGATGAGCATTGTTCATTTTTTCAATCTTTTACACGTTTTTGAGATATTTTGAGCTGCTTTTCGTGGAACTCTCATGAGACTATCATCCCACACCTAATGCCAAACCACGTTTATGCCTTAGTACATGTCGAATCAATTGACAGACGTTATCTATAGCGAATTTGGGAAGCCGCGGAATAACCTGCCCTAGTAAATGACAACAATGGTCCAAATGTCCCTCAAAATTCCAGTTTCATGTAAGGCTGGTAGATCGTACAATTTTCGGAATAAGGTAAACTGCTATCTAGTTTCTTGGAAATTTGTTCGATGTTGTCGAATAGTTTCAATGTCACAAAGTGATAAGTATTGCTATGATTTACTAATTTCATCTTTTTTGAGGAATTTTGAGCTTATTTTGTGATCACCTTTTTTTTTAACTCTGAGAAAACCAAGAACACCGAACCCAATGTCTGAACCGTGTTTTTACATCCATATCGAATCAATATGCAGACTTAATGTGGGAATATTGAATTTGAGAAATCGTAACGAAACCTGCCCTAGCAAAAGACAACAATCATCCACAGGCGCCGTGAATGTCAGTTTTGAGCTAGACTGGTTCATCAGACATAAAGGTAGGAGGAAGAAAGCATTCGGATTTCCTAGAAGGTTGTATAAAGTCGAAAATAGTCTCAACTCAACAAAATGATTGGTATTATTAATTTTTCTTAACGATTTACAGGTTTTTAATCATTTGAGAGCTTTTTTGGTTATCTTTGAACTTTGAAGAGGCTAACCTAACCTAACTTCAAAGAGACTAACCTAACCTAACTTCGAAGAGACTAACCTAACCTACAAAGCATGTTTTTGCTTAGGTAAAAGTTCAATAAACTTACAGATGTTATCTATATTGATTTAAGGAAGAAGCAGAACATCAGGCCCCAGTAAAATACATCAATCATCCACAGGTGCCGTGAATGCCAGTTTCGAGCAAGACTGGTTTATCAGACATTTAAAGGTTTGAGGAAACTAGATATTGGGTTTCCTAGATGGTCGTAGGATGTCGGCAATAGTCTCAACTATTTACGTGTTTTTGAGAAGTTGCGAGCTGTTTTTTTGGTCATTTCTGAACTTTGAAAGGAATAACCTAATCTACAATCCATGTTTTTGCCTAGGTGAATCAATTTACTGATGTTTTCCATATTGATTTCGGAAAGCTTTAAAACAACCTGTCCCAGTAAAAGAGAACAATCATCCACATGTGCCGTGAATTTCCAGTTTCCAGCAAGACTGGTGGATTTGACCATTTATGGGTTGAGGTAACCGCTGTAGCGTTTCTCAGGCGTTGACGAATTTTAATAGTCTCAACTCAACAAAATGATGAGTATTGCTCATTTTTCTTTACCATCAACTTGTTTTTTGGAGGTTTCAAGTTACAAGTTCGGTTTTAGGTCATTTTTGAGCTCTGAAGAGAAATACAACCCCAAACCTTATGTACAAACCATGTTTTTTAGGTAGGTACATGTCTAATCAATCAACAGAAATTATCTTCACCGAACTTGGGAAGGTGTAAATCCGCCTGCCCCAGTGAAAGGTAACTCTAGTCCAAATGTGCCGTGAATTTCCAGTTTCCAGCAAGACTGGTGGGTTTGACAATTTAAGGGTTGACCAAACAGCACTGCAATATGATTCCATAGATTGTTTGCTGTTGTTGTCAATACAATACAATATTGTCAAAGTGCAGGCATGATCTAAATGATTCTTTTGGGCCGTTCATTCTGGTTTTAATCTTATATATTCTCAAAATGAATCACTTAGACGTTAAATTCGTGTTCTTGGCGTTGTTAGGTAGTCATTTGATTTTGTGTTGGAATCAATCGTCTACCAGTATGAACTTATCTAAAGTTCAGCATTGATCGGAAAAATCCTCGTGGTATAGATCAATCATTTTCTCAAGTCAAAAGCAAAATTGAAAATCGATTTTCCTGAACTTGAATTAGTTGAAGTAGTGTCTATTCAGTTATCATCATACTCCTCTTCACAAGTAGAGGTTTTGTTACATTTGACAATATTTTCGAATATCGTTACTACATTTCAGACTAAAACAATAATCTTGAGAACAATGGTATCCCGCAATACCAGTGAGGCTCTTCAGAAGTCATTTATTTCCCCAAATCAATTCGATAATTTCAGATTTGCAGGGTTTTTTTTTGTTCTTTTTTTAAAATAACTTTTACTGAAAACTCACTAATCCGACTTCACACTGGCTCATTCAATGTGAAAGTAAAACCTGAACCTTCAGTGTGATGTAGTTTATTAAATTATTTTCTTTTACAATTATCCCAAGTTCAACTCCTCAGAAACCATTTTGTTGTGTGGTTAGTATAATCCGATCCAATTATTACTTACCTATCAAGTCAATCATAACTGAAGAATCTGATTAAATTATCACCAGCTATGATCATTATGAACAACTGTTTATGGGCCTAATTGATTTAGTACATCGAGTATGCCAAGTTTACTTCGTCATAATACGCATTGAACAAGTTTCGACACCAACTGACCAGAGGTAAACTCTCTTTTGAAATTTTAGGGTGCGTAGATACAAGTTTAGTTTAGGAAAATGGAACGAGCGATGTTTCAGCTAATTTAAAATTTTGCCTATTTTAAAAAAGTCACTTGAAAATGTTTTGTCAAACATAGGTACCAGCACTATAAACACGTGTAGAAACCCAAAAATATTCTTTTTGTAGCATGTCATTAAAAATTTTAACAAAGTAGTTCCTACTACCCCTTGTGCTTCGTAGTAATGGGTTCGGATTTCGGTAAAACGTGATGCAAAGTCGATTTTGAAAAGCCAAAAATATCGAAATACGTTAATGTAGAGCATCAAATTGAAAATTATTGTTGAATTTATCAAATTTTTGTACAAAAACAATGTTAGAATGCCTGCAAAAATTCTTGAATTCTATTGGAAATAAAATGTGAGGGGTTTACAAGAATATTCAATCATATGGTCATGTTCACGACTTGTGGTTTTTGATATTTACTCCTTAAATATACGGGTCTCAAACAATTCACATCATTCATTCTCATTATTGATTCGTGTTAATAAACTAACAATTTATTTAGGATTCAAATATACGGGTCTTGAACAATTCACATCATTCATTCTCATTATTGATTTGTGTTAATAAACTAACAATTTATTTAGGACTTTTATGGTTTATGTTGCTTTTATCGTGCATCACCCCAAATCAGCTCGAGAGTTTTAGATTTGCATTAAAGTTCAATACGTGACCACGTCCATGAAACAATTCTGGCGCCAAACATCACGACAAAATGTTATACTTAGCAATTTAAAGAAAATTACATTTAGATATACCTACATAAATACTGAAACGTTTTGACATCTCACCATTTCCTAATCCTGTGAGGTGTGTTTTAAAATACGATATCTTGAGGAAACCCCCCCATCAGCATTCCACCTATCCCGATTCCAACACCTCCGTACATTCAGGTGTTTTATTCAGGTGTATTTACACTGATGAAAGGTATGGTTGGATCAGCATACTATGTCCAAAACCAAGAAGACAAAGCTCATCAACTCAGATTAGCAGAGAGCACTCTCAAAGCTCCGAACTGTAAACCCTGGCTCAAACCTAACCTTTCTGGAGGGGAAAATTCTTGAAGCTTGCTAGGCGTTGCAGACTTCATGGTAGCGGTTCTGTCTGATCAGACTGAAGACCCATTCCAGAATACTGGAAATGAGACGGTAGACACTCAGGCTAAAGAGGCCACCATGCAAGTATCGACGTCTTAACACCAATATACTTCCCAAAGAATTTGAATGCTAAATTTCGAGAAAAGCTAACACGAGACTGGCAGACAAACAGATATCCAGTTAGGGAAAGATGCAGAACTATGTTTCCAAAGCTGTACCTGAAACCGTTAAACTTGAATCATGGAGTAAAGCTTTCTCCAATACCGTAGTCAGAATGGGCAGGCCATTGCATCACTAAAACTACCTCCACAGAATCAGAAGATGTGACAGTGGGATGTGTGACAAGTGTCAGGAGTCCAGGAAACGTGTCGTATTCCATTATTATTTATGGCTGGATGACGTCAATGTTGACATTTAAATTAAGAACTAATTTGAGATTTAAATTAATAACTGATCTTTTTTAATAGCAATCGATCTGTCTCTGAATTAGGAGTATGTGGGTTTTTATACTGGTGTTTACCGATTCTTGCCCTCTCAATTGTTTTTCTGTATCTCTCAGCGTAATCGTGTAGCATTAATACAAGCAAACGTAGTGCAGCGTTCTCAAATGTGTTCAAAGGAAAATATTTTCTCTATCAGGCTCCTCATGTGCAATAAACAATCGATTCTGTCCGTAGGTATGATTCCCACAAGTTCTGAAGAAGTGGCCTGTTGGATAACTGAGGCAGAAATTATTTTAGTTGGGTGTACACCTCGATTAGTCACCCATTTTAGCTTATCATAATGAGAGCTAACTTTTTACAACAACGAATACAAAATGTTACGCAGCCAATAAAATCTAACGAAGTTCATAATTATTGCAAAAGAAGTGGAAGAATTGCCAAATTCAAGGGTTTTCTCTCCATCTTCGGTCGATAGAGATTGACAACTATCTGGTCCACATTCCACGTCAAATCTAGTCAAATTTTCCCTTCATAAATATCAGTTATGAAATTCTACTTCCGAACTATATTTAACATTAACCCAACTGTAGATTTTCTTAATGGAATTATGTAGGCTTTTTCCTAACGGAATCCATCAAGTTTAGTTAATTATTTGATTGGTACTAGAACGATAGTGATCACGATAATCAACAACAGCTGCTACGAAATTAGTAATCACTATCAGTTAAACTTCAGATCCAATATTTCAAATGAATCATTTCGTTTTCGTACTCGATGTACACTCCAAATTTAAAGCCATGTTCACCATCGGCATTATTAAATTCTTAAATTTATAATCTATAGATCAATTTAGGACATTCACGGTCATTGACTCTAAAAGTTTCAATTAGGATAACTAATCGCAGAACATATTATTCAACTGATGAAACCCATCAAAGTGGACGATCATGTACTAACTGCCCAATTCATTCATTGGTTACATTGACAACTTGTCTGGTCAATATAGAATATTTACGGTTATCGATTCTGGAGTTTCAATTACGATCAATTTCCTCATAGCGAAAAATTCAACTGATGAAGCTCATCAATGCAGGCAGTTATTGCAAAAGGAGATGGAAAATTTCCAGAGGAAAAATTGGTCAGTTGACATTCGTAACTTTGTGGTCGAATAGCATCATTCATGGTCATTGATTGTGGAGTTTCAATTAAGATAGCTTTTGCCAGAACATGATGTTCAATTGATAAAACTCATCAAACTTGACAATTATTGCAACACAAGTTGGAGAATCGCCCATTCCAATGGTTTCCATTCAATGTATGGTCCAGTTGACATTCATAACTTTGTGGCCGAATTACATCATTCACGGTCATTGATTCTGGAGTTTCAATTAGGAGACCTTATCACAGAACAAAACAAACTGATGAAGCTCAATCAAGAGTTGACAAATATTGCAAAAGAAGATGGGCAATTTCCCATTCCAATGGCTTCCATTCCATGTATGGGCCAGTTGTCATCCTTAACTGTCTGGTCAACTACATCATGCAATGTGATTGATTCTGGAGTTTCAAGTAGGAAACCTTTCATCTGATTAAATTCATCAAAGTTGATTATTATTGCAAAATACGTTGGACGATTGTGCATTCCAACGGTTTCCATTTCATGTATGGGCTAGTTGATTGATTCTGGAGTTTCAATTAGATAGCTTGTCACACAACATAGTTCAACTGATAAAAATCATAAAAGTGGGCAATTATTGCAACCGACGTTGAAGAATTGTCTATCCCTATGGTTTCCGTTCCATGTATGGGCCAGTTGGTAACTTCATACTTAACTGTCTGTTAATTTCACATCATCAACTCACTGATTGATGCAAGGCCTCCAAACAGGTGTTCATTGTGAATACGGTTGACAAGTAATTCATTATATTCGATATTAAAGTCCGAATCCAAAGTTTTGATTTCTTGCTGTTGAACGTTACAACTTCATCAGGTAAACTAAAAACTTAATTGAAATAGATTGAATTGATTCGTAAAACAAATCAACAACTTTTCAATGGCTGCTCTCAAAAGTGTTTTGATCGGAAGAAAAATTTCAATTTCCCCGTTAATAGAAATGTTGTAAAAATTATTCTTCGTTTAATCCGTAGGTATTCAAATGCAAAATATACAAAATTTAATTTTAACCGAATTCAAGGGTGACGGAAAAGTATTTCAGAACAAGAGGAACAGTAAGCATTCTTTCTATTGAACGTTTTCGACATTTTAAAGAACCCTTCGAGCTCATGTTCGCAAAAATATATCCAGGGAGGTTAATGAAAATTATAAGAAGAAAGTTCCTAAAATTTCTCATTTTTTCAACTTGCTTAACCAATAAAATGTCTATGTATAGAATGACCACGTAACGTAGCGTTGAAAAAGTATGCAAAAAGACGAATTTGAATTTGAGGACGACCGTCACGAGCAAACTGGCAATTTTCGCTCGAAATACTCTAAGATTTCGTTGAATATTTGATATAGTTACGCAATCCCTCCCCGTTCCTTGGATATTTTTCTGCATATCTTAATGCGCCTATAAACTACTTTTATAGTACCTTAGTGGCTACACTTGCACTATAAATAATCATTTACATTATTTTTTTCTATATTCCTCATATAATAAATATCTATACACTCTTTATTACTGTTTACTCCAATATTCGTAAATATTTTAATTTTATCTTTTCATTTTCGAAAGCACATACGGTACCTAAGTTAAAAAAAAAAATTTTTTTTTTTTTGGCGTTTTCAACTTCTCTTCAAGTAAATAATGCTTGTGTATAATAAGTTAATATACAAAAGGAAAGATGTACAAAATGTAACGTGACTATGAATCGCTGTTGTGAGGCTGAGAGTTGCCGTTTTTGTAGGGGATCCCCTTCCCGCGGGGTTTGTAGAGCGACTGGAGTGGCACGTGCAACAGCTCTACTAGGAGCGGGAATTGAGGGTCTGAAAAGAAAATCATCGGAATTACTGTGTGGACGAGTGAATCAAACTACAACAGTCTAAATTCAAGAGGCACACGAATATGATCAACTGATCAATCCAAATAGGTATTTTGGTAGAGAACAGATTTACGTGCTGTATGCATATCTCCTGAAATTCAATAATCGCTCTATCACTTGTGAAACACGCACATCCCAAAGCTTAGTAGAAATTCAAATCATGAATGCAAACCAAATGAATGAAATTGAATAATAAACCCCAGTGAAAGAATTTGCAGCGTTTTTTATGGTTATCAGAATGCTTCAACCCGTGTATCGGCTGTAAACCCTTTTAGGAGTTCACTCCAGTATCCACATTCACTACATCACTACGTTACTGCGATCAAAACAAAAACAACAATAAACCGAAAAACCGCAAATGCTGGCAACGTAAATCGGGCCATACATCGGGAATGGTTTGAGCTACGGACGTGGGGAGGGGCTCATTCGATTTTTTATGGAAAGTTCTTTTTAAAAAAGTCCAAATTTAGGCCGCCTTGGTTTTTTTTTAGGTTTTTAGGGATTTTACAAAACTTTGACAACCCCTAAAGGGCACTTTAAAGTAAGTGAGAGAGCTGACTAAAGAAATGGGGCGTTGTCAGACCAAAATGGATTTTTCCTGAAAATTTCAACTTTTTTGCTCCAGCCGTTTGGGAGAAATCGTGCGTACGGCGGACGGACGTAAAAATGTTTATTGCAGATTTGGATTCTACACCCTTTGAAAGGTAAACCATGAAATTTTCAGGGGGGGGCTTAGAATTTTTTTTCCAGAGTGATTACAATGGTTTATTATTGAATAATGAACCAAAATGTATAAATTTGACCTGAATCAAACTAAAACTTGAATCTGAACTAAAAATGTCTAAATTTGACCTTGACCCTTCTGACTTGAATTTAAGTTTCTTGTTTTGGGGATCGCAGAATCCGAGGTCAGCTTGACCTTGCGACCTCAGGGTCTAGATCATTTTAAGATCATACAATCAATGTCGATGCATATCCGTGTTATCTTGGGGTACGGTAGGTAGGTAGTACGAAACAATTGTTTTGGATGGTTGAAGAAAGTATCAGCAGGAAAATCGACATTTATCCCATATATCCGACGTATCGTAAAAATCAATATTTGGGTACCGATATCCCATCCCTAAACCGTAGTCCTAAAGGGTTGATTGAATCGGCTTCAGCTCAAACCTTGTTGGAACTAAAGAGAAATTTCCCTTCAGTAGTAAGAACACAAGTTTGAACTCAGTCAGAGGTGTCAATATTTTTTGGCCCTAACACGTTTACAGGATGTCTCACGTTTTATCCATCGAACCTCATTAGTATTCTGGTACAAATTTACGACAAGAAGTGCCTCTGAAGAGTTTCTTTAACCAACTAAAACGCTTCAGCTCTCCAATGGCATTACCAATAGTATTTTGTAGTTGCTACATGCTGAGAAGCTGGCATTGATTTGATTTTCATTAAGTTCAAAAACTTCATTGATAATTTTCAGTAAAATCCCATGTTTTCCCCCATAAACACCCGTAAATCATTGAAAAAAAGTAACCACGAATTTCTCATGGACTTCCACGTGGTATATTCGAGATTGTAGTGACAGTATCCTTAAATCATATGATTTAATTCAGATATTATTGAAATTTAATAACCTTACCGCTGTCTGGATTGACGATGCCGTGCCGTATGAGGAAATCCACGACGACTGGGCAACTGGTGGTTTTGAATTCGGGCGTGAACAGCCTATCTATCAAGTCCTGTAAGGCAACGGAAAATGATGGAATCAGTCATTTATCATTAAGCTGATTGCATTTTAAAGTGTCTTCTTCAAGCAGAGCCAAGTCAGATGATGAGAAACTTGCATATTATTTTACTCACAAATTATTAAAACCTAAATAGGAATCGATAGCGTAGCAAAAATACTTTATTGACATAGAAGTAGAAGTTGTTTTTCTGGGCTAGGTACAGGTTTGAACAGATCGAGGTGAGGTTTGACGCATATTTTATTGTTATCAAGTAAGCAGTGGCAACTCAACACTAGCGTTCCCGTGGAGAAGTTGTAATCCATTCAATATATCTTATTTTCTGTTGATTTTTTAATCTTATTAAATACTCTCATGACAATGCCATCACATAGTTCATTGATGATTTAAGTTCAAGCGCTTCGGGTCGTAAATTTAATGACGTTATTGAAATATTCCTTCACAATGCGTTCACATAGTTCATCATACTCATTATTTGCGTTTAAGCTCTTAGTCAGTATTTTATTTATAAATATTTCTACACACCTGTACCTAACAAAGAAATTTGTACCAATGCTAGTTCCCTCATTGTTCACAATAACAGGTGGTCTGAAAATGACGCTACTATTGATTCTTAGATAAGGCTGAACGATACTATTGACATATTCCTTCACCATATTCATGAAATTCTGTTTTAATTTATGCGCTCCGAATCGTCGTTATTTCATTTATAAAAATGTCAGGAAACCTGCAACCAAACAAAGAACCTCACATAGTAAGGCGTTATCTGAAACGTGCATTTCTTGGGTTATAAATATGATGGAATGATGCTATTGAAGTATTCAATAGAACTCACTGTTTTAGTTTAAGGGCTCCGAGACGGTGTTTTATTTATACAAATTTCATTAAACTGCCCGCCAAACAACGAACTCTCAATCAATGATATTTCTCCAATTATAAGGGTCTCAAACTGGCATTCCTATTGGGTAGTAAATACGATTGAATGATGTTACTAGCTCCTAGTCAGCATGTAGGTAAAAGAATTGGATATTAAAAATTAGGGCGTTAGTTTCGGGAGTTGGACTTTTTTTTGCCATTTCGGCTTTCACGAGTATGATGATTTGAAAATATGAGTGACAGGTAGTTTTAAAATTATTTTGAAGTGCATTCTGTTGTCATTTTTTCGAATTCCCACAAGTGTTTTATTTTTAAAATGTTGAGAAACAGAAAACTTGGTTTCACTGCTATACTATTGCCCATATAGGAGCGACCCCGGACCGCAGGGGAACCCCCCCCCCCCCCCCCATCAGCTAACACTGCAACACCCTTTAACTCGCCTACTATCCCTCATTAGCAGCAGTAAAGCCCCTTTCAATCTCCCCCTCTTAACGCAATACGTTTTAGTTGTTTTTGTTGAAAAATGTAATTTTTTGTGAGATTCAAAATGTGCTCGTCGTTCTGAGGAAAACAAGTCTAAATTTCATATCAATTGGTTCAGGAACACCTTACCAAACAAGTGTGGCCGTACTGCAAAAGTGTAATAAATTGCAAAAAACACTGCAAACTTGATTACACATGGGTTTATTATTGTTGTGTCTAACTTTATTACACTCAAACTCATGTTTCTTTGATCCAACCCTGTCAGATGGGGTGGGGCTCGAAAAATTATGGAATTTGCACCATTTTACGCCATGAAAATGGATTTCCTTTCTCTGGTTCAATCGCACAGGTTGTGGACCCACTCCAATCGCTTCAGCGTCCAAAATTACATGGAACACGATACCCCACATGGGAAAAAAACACTTTTTTGTTTGAGTTTGACGAAAACCGCCATTGGGTATTTTTACATAACGTCTAGGAATGTTTTTCCAGTTCAAATTTATACTCGTTGTGTCCCTTTTTTCACATACATCACGTTTCTGGTGATGGCATGATCGAATTAACTATTAGATCACATTTGAATTGCATAACACCGCGCCGTAATTAGGGTCCGATGCTAGCCATCAGGCCACTACCTGGAGGCTCGGATTTGGGCGGCGTTGCCAGACCCAGAGGTCTTCAGAAAACCACAAGGTCGCTCCTACGTGGGCAAGAGTATAGTCTCATTGTGTTTTATAACAGGGGTTTTCTGAATATAGCATTCCTATTGAGAATTCATTGATCTTATTGGTATACCTTCACCATGTCATCATAGTTTACGGAACTCATTATTTTAACGTGAGAACTTCAACCAAGCCAGAAACTACTCTTAAGAAAGTTTCTAAAGCATTGTAATGGATTTCTAGCATTCTAAAGCATTATTATAACGGATTCTAAAGCATCACTCACTAATCACATTCGTTATGGGTTATACAGTTACTTAAAATGTCGTAGAAATCGTTCAGCACGTCATCCCATTATTTACCCATCAAAACACACTACTGTTTTACTCCCCTGGTACGTCTAGTATACAAAATCAGTACAATAATCTAAATCTTGACAAATGACTGGAATATCTCCATCCAAGAATGCTACTTATCGCAAATATGCCTGATTACTACAGACATTGATACTTTTTGAGATATTGTTAACGGCAAACTGCCTTAATTCATTCTACTGTACTATGTATCCGCAGTATACTACTTTAAGATTCACTTATCAATAATTTGAATGTTATGGAAACATTGTCATTGAAATATGCTACAAATTGTTTTGTAGGCATCACAAGCCTGTCCATTGTTGTACATAGATTTTTTACTAGTTCATTTTTGAGTTTTCAATTTTTATAACACCTGTTGACAACGTGAAGTCAGTCAGTCAGTGTGTGTGTGAAAAGCAGCGAACAGAAAAAAACGCTGCGAATTCTTTCACTGGGGTTTATTATTAATTGGCTTGCGTTCATGATTTGAATTTCTACTAAGCTTTGGAGTGTGCGTGTTTCACAGGTGATAGAGTGATTATTGAATTTCAGGAGGCACACAAGTATAATCAACTGATCAATCCAAATAGGGATTTTTGTTGAGAACAGATTTACGTGCTCTATGCACTATGCATATCTCCTGAAATTCAATAATCGCTCTATCACCTGTGAAACACGCACACTCCAAAGCTTAGTATAAATTCAAATCATGAACGCAAGCCAATTGAATAATAAACCCCAGTGAAAGAATTTGCAGCGTTTTCCTGAAAATTTCAGATTTTCTGATTTTTCCTGAAAGTTATCAGAATGCTTCAACCCCTGTATCGGCTACAAAGCCTTTTAGGAGTTCACTCCGGTATCCACATGACTACATCACTACGTCACTAGGTTACTGATATCAATACAAACACAATAATAAACCAAAATAACGCGAATGTTGGCACCGTAAATCGGGCCATAGATCGAGAGTGGTTTGACCTACGGACCTCGGGAGGGGCTCATTCGATTCCTCGTGGAGTGTTCTTCAAAAAGAGTACAAATTTAGGCCGCCTTGACTATTTTTGAGGTTTTTAGGGATTTTACAAAACTTTGACAACCCTTAAAGGGCACTTTAAATTAAGTGAGAGAGCTGGCTCAAGAATTGGGGCGTTGTCGGACCAATATGGATTTTTCCTGAAAATTTCAGATTTTTGCTCCAACCGTTTGGGAGAAATCGTGCGCACGGCGTACGACGTATGACGGACGGACGGAACATTTTTTATTGCAGATTCGGATTCTACACCCTTTGAAACGTAAACCATGAAATTTTCAGGGGGGGTTAGAATTTTTTTTTCAAGAGCGATTACAATGGTTTATTATTGAATAATAAACCAAAAATATAATTTGAAATTTAAACCAGAAATCTTTGAAATTAATTATTACTTGGAGTCAGATACCAATGTACCCATCGTATAAAAAATTGCTGGAATCGTGAAATTGAATGTATTCTATGGCAGATTACCATTCTAGTAAAATATGTCACAATAATTTGGTCAGTATTAATTTCGATGCAAACTAGCTGTTTAGAGTCCTGAAAAATTTGCTCCGATTGACCATAATTTGATTAGAAGGTCTTGAAATCAGAAATTTTGCCTTTCAAAAAAAAAACTAACTTTGGCTGGGAGAAGTTCGAATCCCTCGACCTCTCCATCGTTGTTCGTTGGGATGAAATCCGGTGGTAGTTCGAGATCATAGACGAATTCTGTGTTGGGGAATATCCCTTTTTCGGATTCATAATAAAATCTGCGAAATCAAATGATTCATCGTGATAAATGAAATCCCTGTAATGGTGCTGTTGTTATGGTTTTCTGTGTATAGTGACATAATGAGTGAGATCATGTAAACTCAATGGACAAGTTCATTAGTATAATTAGGAAAGATTAGAGAAGGATAGAGAAAGATGTCCATGGTGAGAAATGCCTAATCGCTTCAGCGTGATACAATTTTACCAGAAATGGAGTTTTTTCCCCACAAGAACTTGTACTTCTAATTTTCTGATAAGGGCAATAAATAAGACTGCCCTAACAGGGAGGTAATTGTGCAGGTCAGGGTTGTCTACTGACGAGAGCATAATATGCGCGTATGCATCCCAGACAATGAACCAGGAAAAGTTTCAAAATCCTCATATCTAAGTTACAGAAGAGTTCTTTAGTAACAGAAGACAAAAAAATCAGGGCTAATCAAATCTTCTATTATGTCAGATCTCTCAAAAATTGTTGGAATCAATGACCAGTAGCTCTCAAAAATGTTGGTGCGCTTATTTCCAATCGCCAATTGACGGCCTTTTAGCTGATTGGAGTTTGGTAGAGGAGAAACAGAGGTAACACCTCAACAAAGTAAAAATTCCCACTTATCAATGAGGTAACCTCTATTCAGGGCTACACCGATTGTTAGTGGTAACTCTTCAAACTTGGAAGAGCACGTACCCTATAATACTTCACAGGAATATTACAGTTCTTAACACCATCTTGAAGAACCTGCACTTTCTTAATTTTCTCAAAAGGGTAATAAATAAGACTGTCCCAACAGGAATGCCTAAGGTTCCTTAGAGCAAAGCACCACATTTTGGTGTAGGTTCTCTGGGCAGAATACGGTTACCTGACACATAAACGCAAAACCTTATACATGTCCCAACAAAAAGGTTATTGTGCTGGTCAGGGTCGGTTACTGATGAGAGCATAATATGAACATGTGTCAATGAACCAAAAAGATGTTTCAAATCTATGATCAGTAGCTCTCAAAAATTTTGATCCGTTTATCGCCAATCTCCAATTGATGCCCCATTAGCTGATGTGGAGTTTGGTAGAGGAAGAACAGAGGTATCGCCCAACAAAGTAAAATTCTCTTATATCAATTAAGCTTCTCTTTCAGGGCAACACTGATTGTGTTATGGTAACTATTCAAAGATGGAGGAGCACGTAATCTACATGTAATACTTGATAGGAATATTAAGGCAGCTCCCTCTTGTTCGAAAATGTCTTGCATCTTGAACAACAAAACTCTTTTTCCAAGGTTTAGGTCATGAAAGAAGGCTTCATTCTAGAAGAAAATGCGTGTTGATTTGTGTGAAGAGATCATTGCAGAGCAGGTAATCTTAGGCAAGAAGGCCCTTGCACAAAAGAAATGGGTGTCAACAGCAACCAAAAATGCCAAAACCAACTAGGTTTGATGCTGCAGGATGACTAAATACATAATTTATTCCTCATCATAGATTCAACATATCAAGAACAAGATTTAAACAGTAAAAACAGTTGTTAAAACACAACTATTTGGTGGTGGGAAGGGGGGATGATTATAATTGATTAACCTCAAAAATCTCCCATACTAGTAGTCGTATATTTATCTATAAGGTGCTCATTTGAAGCAGAATTTTATGCAGTTCATTGTAGGAAGAATGAACTCTTTAAAAAATGTTTGGTTTGGGAGTTATTTGCAAAAAACTGGGGGAAATCCTTACATTTCGACGTTTTCCGGACACCCCTTATATAGCATAAACGAAGAAATGGTGCTGAACTTCAAAAATACTCATTGTACATGAAAACAAACACAATAGAACCATTTCCAGCTTTCTGTGAATTAATGACGCAATGTCCCCTTGTTTTGGTGTACGTTGTAAGTGAAAAATTTCCCACACAATGTTGGGTCTGACGTTTTTTAAATGCTTATACGTTAAGTGTATTTCTAGGTTATAACCCTAATTGGCACTTTAATTAGTACAAAATAGTACTTGAGCAACGTACGAAACACATCCTCCCGATACGAGATTCCTCAGGAGATGCGGTGGGATGGAAGCTTCCTCTTCCGCTTCTTTGTAAGCCGTTTCCAGGACGCCATAACCAACTGACAGACCTCCAGCAACCTTCAAGACAACAATCGTCCAACATTAATACAACAGGTGATAATTCCTTTATACGCACAAGTGTACTTACATTTTTACAGACAACCACAATAGGGGACTTCCTACAAGAATTGAAACGCTAGAAACAAGCATTTCGTTAAAGGGTTTCTCCAAGTTTTGTATTTACTGGTTAAGGTTAATTAGTTTTGATTTTTCAAACGATTTTTTTTTCACCATCACAAGAAGAATCAGTAATACTTATCAACCTCAGGCTTTTGGCGATTTTTTACAGTTAAGTACTGAATGACTTGCACCATTGAAAAATCTCTTTATTGTGGGAAAAGTGGAAGCTCCACATTTTTGGTTCTTAGGTACCGACCACAGCCAATTATATCTAGTTATTGTTTGAAAGAAAAAACGTCTGCCAAGTGGGTGTGGCACATAGCTTCCTCGTATCCATAACATAACTGTATAGATCATTGAAAATTATTATTGACTAAAGAACTTCGTTCAATTTGGCGAAGTAAATATTGAATTAGGGTAAATTTAATGTTATGCAGGAGCATAACTTGAGAAAATAAAGGTAGGCTTGTTCAACTATTGAACAAACTATAAAATATCCAAATCCGAACAATCCCTGAAAATTTCATCGAAATCAGTCATGAACTCCCGGAGTTATGCGCTTAACAAGGATTTCACGTTTGCGGATGCGCAGTAGATTCTACTATTGATCCGGGGGTCATGAAACTTATAGGGGACCATCTGCACATCAAACCGAAAAATCCCTGAAAATTTCATCGGAATTGGTCTAGAACTCCCGGAGTTATGCGCGTAACAAGGATTTCACGTTTGCTCATGCGCAGACGCTACTATTGATCCGGGGGTCACGAAAGCTATAGGGGACCATCTACACCCCAACCCGCACAATCCCTGAAAATTTCATCAAAATCAGACTATAACTTCGTGTAGTTTTGCCCGTAACAAGGATTTGCTGACAAACAGACACGGAACCAAAATTGTTCAGAAAGGTCTAAAACGCAAAATGCCAGTGGAATTTTTGATTTTGGAGACAACAAAATGTTCACATTCCGAAAGTGAAAACAATGTTTCCGCTACCTTGGTAGACTCGGAAGCAAAATGGTTAGAATTAATCATTTAAATGATTAATTTTACACATTCAAGTACCGAAGATGAAAAATTGCCTATGCAACCTTCAAATATGGGATTCTAGCTCAGAGGAGGGGAGCTAGTAAACAGAGATGAAAGCTGGCTGGGGGGGGGGGGGGGCTGTTTACGTGAGCGCATTCGGTGTTCATAAACGGTACTTACTAAGCCTAACCAACTCCCTGGAAAAATCTGTAGATTCAACCAGAGCACCAGAGAGGCTAGTACACGAATGACCCCCTCCGGCGGACGGAAAAGTGGTGATGCTGGGATAACAAAGGGCGGAAGGAGCCCACCGTAAGGTTAGTTGAAGGAGTGTTGAGCGGGGGGGAGGTGGGCGGAACTGTCGGGTCGGTCGCTAAGAACTGGATAGTACTCCTGGTAATCATTTAAATTATAAGCTTCAATTAAGCTTAATTCTTAAATTGCTAAGCTTCAAGATACCTAAACCTATACTCATTTTTAAGTAAGTAGATAAACTTCAAATAATATCGCCACATAACGCATCGCCCATTAAACTTGAAAGAATATAAGAAACCAGAAAGCACTGAAGTTGAATAACTAAACCAACTGGTCAGATGCGGAAAAAAAGCTGTCATCAAACATATTTATTATTCAAGTATGTGATCTACTGTTAATGTGATCAAACTAGTCATTATGCCCTTCGCTGTTGTCGTCGTTATCGATCTCCCACTCTTAATTTTCTCCTCCAGGCGCGAGATTTGACAGAAGGCGAGGTAAAACTCCTTACTGGCTGGTATTTCAAGGCGGTGCATCACGGTCTTTAAATCCTTGATCTTAGCAGGATTGAGTCCCAGTTGTTCGTCAAAAAGAGGTTTAGTATCAAGAACAGGGGCGAAACACAGGAAAAAATGACATGACATAACGAACAATTTTTATTATCTATATTTCTCTTTTTTCTCGAATCTTTCATTCAGATGTTTAATTCAAACATCATAATATGATAGATATTATCTAATAAACGAATAATTATTGATTATAATCAAACGACAGGTGATTCGGAATTTCGACGGGAGTGGAACCAGTGCAACTAATTTTGATGCCGAAACCCATTCCAAATATTACCAATTATAAAATCTGATTCGCGATCGCGACGTTCCTAGACCTTAAGCAAACTTCAAAACAGCAAAAATTGTCAGAACATTAACGTAACATGTAATTATTTCTTTAATCTTAGATATGTACTTCAAATTTCTTCACTCAACTTTTGCAATATTAAATATCATATAACGTGCAATATTATATTTAAAATAAATACACGAAACCAACTCACCATGTTATCCCATTTTCCTGGCCACGTTTGCTTCGTTTGGGACCGCTTTTGCAACCAGACGTTCAACGCTCCGGTTTTCTCGTCTTTGACGAACCCGGTGATGGTGACACCATATTTACATATACCGAATAAGCCTAAAACACAACAGCGCTATGATCGTTTCGTTAGGTAATTAAACAAAAACATTCAATAATTCACTAAAAACAAATAGGAAAAAGCAGTAATATTAATAGAACATATTGATAGATACGAGTAAGAGAAAGGGACTTTGATGAAAAAAAGTTGAATCACCAAGGAGGCAAGGCGCCAATTACATCTCACAATCCAGCGCGTAGAGCTGCAGTCGTGCAGCATTAGAGAATGAGCGAATTTTTCTTAAATGACCATACCTATGACATTTATGTTGATGACATTGACATTGGAGCACATTGGAGACAAATATAATGGTAAATGGCTCATTTAAAAATTTCGGTCACGGTCTGATCACCTGCTGACGGTGTATCACCTCCTCCACCAACGCCTCGTCTAAATCGCCCTCGCTACGCATCCAATAACTTCATCTCCATAGACTAGCTACAAAATCAAGTGAAGCACCGTGTACTTGATCAATTTTCCTAGTTAATTAAGGTCAAATGTTTGGAATACGTAAGCCACTTCGTCAATACGGTATGTTATTTAATTTAACGGTCGTAAATAAAAGGATGTAAAAAAAAAAAAAAGTTGAAACTTGATCAATTTTCTTGTTTCTAATCAATCACTGTTCTTATGGCATATTAAAAAAAACTTTTGTAGGGAGTGAGGTAGGTATATCCTACCATTTTTTCTGCTCTTGAACCTCCAACCTCAATGGAAATCGCCGCTTAAGTCTTTCAATTTAGGTGAGTGGAACAGCACAAATTAGCTTAGTTTTAGCTACAGTAGATACTAAGGTTTCCTTGCCAAAATCTCACTTGCTACAAGCAGATCTCACTCCGCACAATTTAAGGGGCTATTGGCTGGATATTGTAGGGGTTCTTTCACCGCCTTTACAGGCCACAAATAATTGAAACTGGTTGAACCTAAATGTTGTCAACAAGTGCGATCAAGTTTCACTTGCCACAGTCAGAATGTTATTGGAGTAGGGTGTGAGAGTTGAAAAACCCACACTGCTGCTCCAGGGATGGTTTTCCTGGTAGAAATGACTGGGAAGGTCTTGGGCAAAATCCAACCACCAGCGTTAGGACCATCTTGAATAAGGGATGTCAACAAAACAGAAGCAACTTCATAAACACCCTTTCATGCCTGTTGGGGGCTACTTTTCAAAACAATGTAGGGAGTGAGGAAAAACCGTGTGACACTGAAATAATGGCCTGATAAGGCTACATGATTTGATCCAATTTTTTTTCCTGAGGCGGATATCCATTGTATAATGGTATGTTCTTCCATAGTATAAGTGGATATAACAGCCCCAATAAATATTTCGCTGAGTAGTGACGATGGAAGTTGTATACCTCTGGTTAGTGACAGCTGTAGGGAGTGAGAAATACGGACTTTGGTATTTTCTCCTGGGTCCTGTAGGCACAACTTTTACATACTTTTCCATGGAACATGTACATCCACATAGGAGAAAATTTTAAAACACTTACATAACTGTATTTAGTTGGAGTTGAATGCAATACTGATCAGTGATATAAATCTGACCGAAATTTTGAAATGACCCACTTATGAATTGTTCAACAAATTAACTTTTTCTAAGAAATATTCCAGTGCAAATATATGTTAGTATGTAGAATCTAACGTAGAAACTTCAGTATGTCACAAAATGAAGAACAATTTTTCCAATTTCAACATTTTTGAAGCCAATGTATTTGGCTTTAAGAAACCAAGAAAAATTCTCTCATATGGTCATACAGCACAAGTATAACTCTTTTTTTTTTATTGTAGACTTTATTCGGTAGAATCATTTTCCGCTACAAACAGTTTTTACAAAAATTCCATCTACTCAACAACGTATTGCTGAATTTTAATTAATGACATCAAGTCGAACGCACTTTTTCGTCAATGTCCCTTTTCACATTCAGTTATTCGAAAATGTGAATCAAATTCTAAACAAACATGTAGCTTACTTCGAAAGAAAAATAAAAATTAACGAAAAAAATATTCAACATGCTTTGAATGGAAAACAAAAATATTTCTCAAAAATAAAATTTAAAAAAGAAAAGCGAAGGGTTTCTTCTAACGAAAGCCAACTAAAATTCGCCTTTTTCATTGAATGATAAATTGAAACAGAAGCATTAAGGACGAAGAAATAGGATTCGTGTAGAAGGATGAAACAATATGGAATGAAAAGAACGGATTGGCACAATGCTAAGGGAGCAAAACAAGTGCTAGGTTTTGAAAATCGTGGTCGTGGGAAGCTCCAGCAAACCTTCGGCGCAGAAATATTAATTTAACTCCACGATTCACATTCCAGGAATCATCAATTGCAGTCATTTCATGTGTGGTTTGGCAAAATTGAATATACCTAGTATTTGACCAAGTTGATTTGATTTTGAAAAATATATGTATTTACTCACTTTGAAAAAGCGCGGATCACAGTGATTAGATAATTCTGGGTAGAGAGGCATCTCTTAGAAATTCAGCTGGAAGTTCTGGTGGTTTCTGACTGGTATTCAGCCAAGGATATATTTTTCTTTAATTCCTCTTGAGCCCATTGTAACGGGGTTACTATGGTTGACAGGATATTACACACTTGTCTTTGATGGCTTTAACAGCACTTCAATTAGACTTCATTGATAGATAACATGTACTCGCATTATTGATTGAAAACGTCACAATTCATCATAGAGACGAATGTTCGTTCCACCGTCCACATCTGTTCTTATTCCTGCTAGCTTACTGTAGTGGATATTCATTAGTCGAAACAATCTGAAGGACTCATCACTGCCTATTGTCAGACTCATCAACAAGATCGCTCTGAACCTCTAATGCACGTTTGACGAGAACATACAGTGGTCATCAAATCTACGTACACTAAACTAGTAACTTACTCAGAAGAATCAAGATAGTTGTTGGTGGATAGTTGTTCTGCAGTACAAGCCTGGTAGGAGTTCTTCAGTACATAGAGCTACTTCCTGGATGTCGGCAAAGCTGATTGGAGATGATAGACGTGGTGTGTCCGAGAGGGGTATAGTTGATTGGGTAGGGCTCAAACAGTCGATTCACATTCACATCTGTTCCTCCTCGATTCACATCTGTTCTTATTCCTGGTAGCTTACTGTAGTGGATATGCATTAGTCGAAACAATCTGAAGGACTCATCACTGCCTATTGTCAGACTCATCAACAAGGTTGCTCTGAATTTCTGATGTACCTTTGACGAGTACATACAGAGGTTGCTGGTATTAATACTCGCAAAATAGATTGGAAACTTCTTAATAAATCATGAACACGAATTTGTATTACACCACCCCCACATCTGCTCTTATTCCGGGGATATTGCAACTGCGCCGAAACCTGGTACAACTGCGCCAGAGGTCGCGAGTATAGCAACTGCACCGGAGGTCTTATTTTATAATAAGTTCCATCTGTTAATTTTCTAATAATATTTATAATAAATTTCATCAGTTATACACAAATTTGGATAGGTAGGTACGTACATTACATCAGCGGGGAGATCCCATCCTCGTCGTCCTATCAAGTTCTTTCACTGTCAGTTCTTTCCACGACGATCATTTTTTTTCATAATGTAGGGCCACTGTCTGGAGGAATGTTTTCCGAGCAATCTTTCCTTCTTTATATTCAATTAGTAGTTGCTGAATCATTTTCTTTTGCTTTTTGAACGCCCCTGTATCCGTCTTAGGAACATTCGAGCCATTCATTAGGAGGAAGGTGTCCGTTTGCATTCGTTTCAAAGCATTGAAAATGTTAGGATGCGGATGGCAAAACTGGCCATTGAATTTTGAGTGAAACGATTCACAACTGTTCGTGGTTCTTTCTGAGGAAATCTCTGCTGCGGCCCATAACTCAGGAGGAAACTTTGCTTGAAAACGAACGTAGTTATCGATGATGTATTCCGCGTATTTTCCAACCCGTGCATTATCCGGCAACGACAAGCGCAGTTGCTATAAGGCGCCTCTTCCGGTCACTGCCGGCCGGCGCAGCTGCCATACGCCCCTTATTCCTGCTAGCTTACTGTAGTGGATATTCATTAGTCGAAACAATCTGAAGGACTCATCACTGCCTATTGTCAGACTCATCAACAAGGTCGCTCTGAATCTGTAATGCACGTTTGACGAGAACATACAGTGGTCATCAAATCTACGTACACTAAACTAGTGACTTCCTCAAGAGTGGAATTCGATTCCATAGTTGTTCTGCAGTACAAGCCTGGTAGGAGTTCTTCAGTACATAGAGCTATTTCCTGGATGTCGGCAAAGCTGATTGGAGATGATAGACGTGGTGTGTCCGAGAGTTGTATAGTTGATTGGGTAGGGCTCAAACAGTCGATTCACATTTTTCATGAAGAACAACCGGAAGAATAAAACATGCAAATCCGATTCTTCACCTCAACAAATCAACTCAAATGTCAACTTCTACTGATCTCATCCGCTGGACTTGAGCTCTTTGATGTGGTAGTTAGTTGTTTTAAACATCATGCCACGATCAGGTACCAAACTTTGTAAATAAATTCCGAATTATCGATCCACAAAGCTATGAATAGGACAGTTTTAGCACAAGAAACGGTTTTGCAGCCAAATTCAGAAGTATTTGGTGACTTTTCGAAATGTGCACTGTCCTGTTTGCTACCAACATAGACTGAAGTTTCTGGAATTATTTTGATGAGTCTCTCAACTGCATGTAACAATTAACTGCCAAGAATCCCAGAAAGCCTACAGAAAACTGCATTCTGTACTCGTGGTGTTATGCCAAAGCTAACGACGGATGACGATGAATCACCGAATTTCTTTCTACAAATACTTTTTACAGCATGTTCATCGAAAGGTGATCCAAATTTTCCTAAATTCTAACTCCATTCCCAATATCATCCACTGCTCTTCCACCTGTTCCAAGCCAGGAATTTAACAATTTAACTTTAACTCATCAGCCATGTATAACTTGGAGGAAAAATGAGGAGTTCTCAACCTAAAAATTACACACTACTGTTGAACTATCAAGAAGTCTTACCTTCCACTAACGGCTTTGCAGCCTAATTCAGAAGTATTTGGAGAATGTCTATGTTTTATTTTTTTCATTATGAAGGTATGCTGATATGTATTTGATACCAACATAGACAATGTTTCTCATATCATGGTGCCATAGCCCTCGTTTATGCAATCAACTGTCTTCAATTCCAACAAATATGTAGAAACACATCTGCGAAGTTGTTGAATAAAAGTTTCCCTCATCTTACAATCAGTTTGTTGAATCCAAATATAGAAAATGATAATTATTTGCCTCTTACATTCCACCTCTATCAGTGATGTCATGGCAATTTTTGCAGTGGCGGAACGGTGCACCTAGTCCAAAACTAAAGTGTAGGGCAATTCAGTATTGTTCATGCTATGATCTGGAATTTCCCAATTTAGAATTTTTTCAAAACAACATTGTTTTGTCTGAACGAAAAATGTATATTATATACAATTTAATTGTTTTGAAATGTTTTCAATTAATAATTTTGTCCAAAACCAGTGCCGGAACGGCGTTCCGCCGCGTTCTGGCACCGTGACACCCCTGACCTCTATCCTTAATTTTTACGTATGTTTCTTTGCAGATCTCATCATCCACAGTACTTCCAGCTGTTCCAAATGACAGTAGTGTGTTGTTTCAACCGTAAGTGATCAATTAAGTACAACTTAGTGGGGAAAATGGAGAATTCTCATCCAAATAGAATGGCACACTGCTGTTGAGATTATCGTGAAGTTTTGAAGCATTTACTCGAAGCTCAAGTGACGGCTTTGCAGTCTAATTCAGAAGTATTTTTCTTCTCTAATCAGTGTTTTCTATTTTCTGAAAGTGCAATGTTATGTGTTTGCCAACAATAACTCAAGTTTCCCGGATTACTTTGATGATGCTCTCGTTTATGCAAAGATGATGTCGATTCACCGAATTTCTCTGCAAAAATAACCGCTTTGCCGTGCACATTCAACAAAAATTATTATATTTTCTTAAATTCCAGCTCCATTCTTAATTTTAGCGTATTACTTCGCACATCTCATCCACATCTGTTCCAGGCGGTAGTATGTGTTTTCAAACTGTTATTGTCCTATGTCTCTCAAAATTCTGAAAGTCGACTGTTATTCATCTCCTGCCACATAAACTGAAGATACTCCAATCATTTTGATCAATCACCTCATGAATTCCAGTTCTGAAGTTTAGATTATCGCAAAGTTTTGCCACGTTTTCGACTTTGCAGGAAAATCCAACTACTTTTTGGACTAATTCAATATATCCATGAAGTGTGAAGCAACCAGCCTAATTACTGTATTGAGTAGTTCATTTTGATGATGATCAAAATCACAAGATGCTCTACATATTAACAAATTTTTGTTTCGTTCTCAATTTTATCCATTCTTTTTCACTCAATCTCTTCCTGAATGTTCCTGGTGTCCGGAAAACTTCATTTTTTACACTTGAAATTGTAATTGTGTTCACGTGTATTTGCTTTGAAATCGACGCGTTTCAGGTTTGCTGGGGCTTGAAGGGGATAACAGGGGCTCTACGTGAAGAATTAAAAAATAAGGCTTTTTTCTTAGCCCATGGAATTGAATATTCGTTGCTTTTTTTTGGGTTTCTTTGAATAAACATCACTCACAGGTGGCAGAGCGATCCATCTTAAGTAGTGGCTCTGACGAGAACAACCTTTTTATCTCATAACACTGAAAAAACCACAACCAAAAACAAAATCAACTAGTTTTTGGCAAACAAATAACCGCATACCTGTTTTTTGCCCTATTCGTGTTTCTTCTTCATTGTCAAATATTGTACATGAATGTATACCCTTCGCTCAGATGGTTGAGTATTGTCACCCAAGTCTCTCAATTTCAGAAAACGAAATGTTACGATCGAAATTCAGCTATAGTTACCTACAAGTGTACTATAAAATGAAGGTGCATTCTAAATAACACGGAATTACAACAGCTGTACAACTCTGAATTTCTCTTTATCAACGTTATCCATTTGCTGAGAAAATATTTGAAACTGGTACAATACTCAACCATATACAAGTTTTGAATATTCTTCCTCGACTAAGAAATATAAATTCAAATATATTGGTCATAACCCTTTCGTAAAATGTGTCATTTACTAAAAACCCTGGCCTTTTCACAATACGTCGCATTTTTGTAATAGAAACGTTGGAATAGTAATCAGCCTAGTACTTTTCAAACCCCTTTTTTGATGGAGGAACTGGGAAGAGCTTAGCATTTTTGAAGACATGATCCGTCTTTTTGTGAAGCTTGGGCCCCGAGAGGCGGAAGGGAACATTCAACAAAAACCCAGTGCTGCATGAGGACAAGCCCAATATTTTTTCTCTGTGAATCTACGTTGTATTTATTTACATTATGTTTCCTAGTTTTAGTTGATACAATTCGTTTCTAGTTCACTACTCCTCATTCCACCGAATTGGAGCAGATTTCGAAGGTATTTTCCGAGGCTTTTCATCCTATTTTCATGTGGAACTTAGTTTTGAAAAATAAGTGGATTTGTTTCGTGTTGCATTATTACTATATTTCGAATTGAAACCTTGTCCGTCATTGCTATATCGTGGGGTTCCGAGTAAAAGTGACCAAGTAACATTTGCAAAATTTTACAGGGGAGCGATCTGAAGTTTCACCTATTTTCTTCTTACGAACACTGGTTGTGTGATGTCTCATCCGACTATGTTTCGATTTTTCTTTATCCTGTAGGTAGTTAGCTAGTGCCCGCCTATGATATCGTGCTCCAAAATTCACTTCAGATTAAATAAGAGCTGTTTTCCGGAAAACTCTATTTGATCATTTTTTTCTGCCTGGAGTTTCAAGCTTTACTCATTTGGTCAATCAATTCTTCGAAAATCTGTCGCATAGTTACATGAAATTGAGGGATTGAATAGTTTTTTCGTTAATTTATCGTGTTGCCAAGCATCTAATAACAATGATATACCTATTTCTGTTAGAAAAGGTTATCCATTACCTATCACTGTAATTGGTCATTTTCACCTGCCCACTATGCAATCTTACAAATCTTACGCAGTAAAAGTGATCAAATGGCAATTGATAACATTTACATGCAGCAACGAGAGTACATTTATAATCCATCTCGTGTTTTGTGGTTGAGTTCAAATGCCATTTGGTCACATAAAACTCTTCGGGTCAGGCAGGTAAACTTTATTTTCAAGTATTTCTTGCACATCAGTTTGAAGATAACGTTCTTAGCAACAACACACAGTAGACAACGTTCCTTAGTACCGGAATGACAAAAAAAGCTCATTTTGAAAAAAATGTTACTTGGTCACTTTTACCCGGAACCCGACGATATGTTCAAATACATTTTTTTTATTTGCAAACATTTCAATTTTTTTTAGAGTTCATCACCCGTTATTGCAATACGTTCAATTACATTTTCTGAACTGACTTGACTGCCCCAACTTCCTCAGAAATGAGAGCGTGGCGAGCTCTTGTCAAATTCTACCCTCCTAATCGTTTGAAACTTAAAATACAGCCACATTTCTTCAGAAACGAGGGCGAGGCGAGCTCTTGTGAGATTCTGCCCACCTAATCGTTTGATACTGAAAATGCAGCGAAATTTCTTCAGAAATGAGGGCGAGGTGAGCTCTTGTCGAATTCTGCCCTCCTAATCGTTCGAAACTGAAAATGCTGCCAAATTTCTTCAGAAACGAGGGCGAGGTGAGCTCTTGTCTGATTCTGCCCTCCCAATCGTTCGAAACTGAAAATACTGCTAAATTTCTTCAGAAACGAGGGCCAGGAGAGCTCTTGCCAAATTCTGCCCTCCTAATCGTTTGAAACTGAAAATATCAGTTGATTATTGATTTAGTGTACAATTAGCCTGTTTGAATGACACGGAATTCGCTACTAATTTTCTTTGTAAATTTCTCTCAGAAACCAAATTTATTTACTTATACCATTTTCCGTTTGAACCTTTCGCCATTCTAGTTGTAGGAAGCGTTGCCACCTTTTCTCTCACTAATATCGGTTCAATAATTCTCTATCCAGCCAAAATTTGCGAAATTGTGATCTATACCCCTATTTAAATGTTCTTTTTTGTTCTTCATTGGTAGATATGATGAAATAATGCACCTAAGAATGACCATTTCTTCATCAACATCTTAATAATGTAGGATCTAAATTAATATCTGAATGTAACGAGTTGCATTTCCGAATTAAAGCCAACAATTTCAATAATAGACATGAACGTTAGGCTTACGGGCGTTATTCGTTGCTTAAGTGCAAATTTAAAGTGAGGTCGTGGAGCCAGTATGTCATCAAATTTTTAGGTTCTCACAGGTAAAGAATACAACAACGAACAAACACAAATCATTATTTCTAACTTTAATTCTTTCCAAAACTCATTTACTTGATTCGTTAGAAGAAGGTTGATGTTTAAAGAACATGTGAATAAGTTTTCTTAAGACGAAGAAATTAATTTCCTCATTTCTTAAAGCTTAACCATAATTTTTAAATTCAATTTTTCTCTGAATGCATTAGCGTAATGATTAAGTCTTCTGACAGCCAAAAAATTGAAATGAAAATACTTGTTTAAAGCTTAACCTTGATTTTTAAGTTTAATTCTTTCCTAAACTCTGTAGAGATATAACAGCCAATAGTGGATTATATCACACATGGCATGAAAATTAATGCGTTTCTTAAGTTTTCTGCAGATTCGTTTCTACCCTTAATTCTCAGTCGCCGCCCAAAATTCAATTCATCCAGTACCCACGTTAATTTTTAAGTCATCCGTCCGAAAAGTGTACTATATCAAATAAAGTCATAATTACTGAATACAAACAACTTTTGTTTCTACAATCCGCGAATGAGTGGTAGAAAAAATTGTTACGGCACAGTGTCATTCCCCTTACTAGCTTCCTCGTGACAGGTGAACATTTCTGACAAGCCCTAAACCTGTTTAATTTTTGAAGACAGACTATGACATCTGTTCTTTTTCAATTACTGGCCATCCGTCCAAAAATGGTTTGTTCGTTTATGTCTCCAATGTTAGGCACCCAAATCGCAACGCCACATTGTCATTAACTCATCTATGCTTTCTCGTGCCAGGTAAACGTTTGTGACGAGTCCATCTAGACATTGTAGACCCTCTTCCTCCTAGTCAAGGTTACCGGCATTGTTTTACCTGTATTACCTCAATTTTCAAATTTAATACACGATTAAAGATGTGTTATAACATAATAAACCTGTTTGGGTCTTGAAGACAAACTACGACATCTGTTCTACAACCAATACTATCAGTTCAATTTTGTGTACTTATTCAATAAGTGAACTTTTTTCTGTTGAACACCCCTAATCGTGAATCATTAGAAGTTCTGTCGAAACATGTTCGGGCGTGCATCAACCTCTTTCAGAGGTTATTACTCATGTATTTCGGGTCAGATTCGCTCTATTTCAATAACTGCATGAAAGATGATAACATTTTATTACTATGAAAGACTACAATTTATTCAATGTCTATTCCATTCAGAAATGTTTACTCCTTTAATTCGGAAAATTAATTCAGTTAATGCCCATTTTAATTTAGAAATTTTCAAGTTAATTTGGAAAATGTGTTAATCTAAAATCTCCGATTGGCATGATTGAATTTTCTCTTGGTTAATTATCAACTCTGTCCTATACCCATCTGTTCTACATCCAATACTATCAGTTTAATTTTGTGTAATTATTCAATAAGTGAACTTTTTTGTTCAACTCCCCTAATAATATCCCTCCTCCCTGTTATGTCGAAACTGTTCGAAAAGCTGCTTCTTAAACGACTTAAACCACTAATAAAACATCGAAATTTGATCCCAATTCACCAATTCGGATTCAGAAAACTACACTCTACTATAGATCGAGTCCATCGAATCACTAATATAATTGAAAAGGCTCTAGAAGGTAAAAAAATATGTGGCAGTATCTTCTTGGATGTGGCTCAAGCCTTTGACAAGGTTTGGCACGAAGGACCAGAGTACAAACTGCACAGGGATCTCCCAAGACAGTACTACTTAGTACTGAAGTCCTACCTTGAAAATATACATTTCAGGGTGAAGCAAGATGACCAATACTCCGGCTTGAACCCCATAAAAGCAGGGGTCCCACAAGGGAGTGTCTTAGGGCCAGTACTCTATCTCTTGTACACACGGGACTTACCCCAACAAGAAGGCACAACTGTTGCCACCTTTGCAGATGATACGGCTATCCTCTCTGTTGGAGATGATATAGAAGCTGCAACACGCAAACTACAGACGTCTACTACTGAGGTTTCTAAGTGGACCAAGATGTGGAGAATGAAGCTGAACGAATCAAAATCAGCCCACATCAACTTCACTAACCGAAAAGTCCCAATCTTGGATGTTGAGATCAATTCGAATAAAATACCGCATACTGAAGCAGTTAAATACTTGGGTTTGACACTTGACTCCAAATTAAACTGGAATAAACACATAGAAAAGAAGAAAGAAGAACTTAAAATCAAGTACAGAAGGATGTATTGGCTAATGGGAAGGAATTCCCATCTCTCTCTTCACAACAAACTGCTTATATATAAGCAGATCCTTCGCCCTATTTGGACCTATGGGATACAGATCTGGGGCTGTGCCAAGAAATCAAATATTAAGAAAATCCAAACCTTTCAGAATAAAATACTGAGAAGTGTAGTTGGAGCCCCTTGGTACATGCGAAACGATGATTTTCATCGAGATTTGAGGATGGAGACAGTCTATGAAATTATTGCAAAATACGCAAGGAAGCATGAACATCGCTCCACAAACATGAGAACCGGAAATGTTCTACGTTTTGGACTACGGTGAAATCCGACGTCTCAAGCGAAACAAACCACTGGATTTAGTTGTGCTGCGTGAATAGAAGTGCAATCGAACTCAGTGCTATATAATGACGCTATATAGTGAAGGGCTAGGTTTTGCTGTAAACCTACCCTCTTGGAGTGTCCCTATATTGATATTTAAAATTGCTAGATGAAATGTATTTGATTTTTCAGTTGCAATTAATGAATCACGAAAAAAAACTTCCCTAATCCTAAATGGTTGCATCAACCCCTTCAAGAGGTTATAGCACATGTATTGCGGGTCGGTAACTCCGATTCTATAACTGATAGAATGATGATACGATCTTGTTGGAATAACAGGCTCACTAATTCATTCAATGTCAATTTCATTCAGAAAATGTTTAACCCCTTTAATTAGGAAAATTAAATTCAGTTGATGTCCATTTCAATTCAGGAAAATGTTTACTTTAATTCGGAAAATGCGTTAATCTAAAATCTCCGATTGACATGATTACTTGAAACTTTCCCTAGGTTACTTGTCAACTCACCTCGTCTCTCCAACCTTTCAAAGCGACGAACCTGCCTCTCTGTCGCCACTCCTTGAGCACCTCTTCTATCCGCTGGGATCGCTCGTTGTAGTCACGGAAGGCGGGGTTGAGACTGACTGACGTCGGATTGACGACGAAAACGTCGGGAAACGTCGACAGCTCTTTGGCGACGTCAGGGCTGATGAGGCCGACCTGCTCGCCGCTGACGATGAACGGCCGGTAGTCTCCGTTTTCAAGACCTGCACATTCGAAAAATGTTTCCAAATTATTCTATATATCGTCGGGTTCCGGGTAAAAGTGACCAAGTAACATTTTTTTCAAAATGAGCTTTTTTGTCATTCCGGTACTAAGGAACGTTGTCTACTGTGTGTTGTTGCTAAGAGCGTTATCTTCAAACTGATGTGCAAGAAATACTTGAAAATAAATTTTACCTGCCTGACCCAAAGAGTTTTATGTGACCAAATGGCATTTGAACTCAACCACAAAACACGAGATGGATTATAAACGTACTCTCGCTGGTGCATGTAAATGTTACCAATTGCCATTTGATCACTTTTACTGTGTAAGATTTGTAAGATTGCATAGTGGGCAGGTGAAAATGACCAATTACAGTGATTGGTAATGGATAACCTTTTCTAACAGAAATAGGTATATCATTGTTATTAGATGCTTGGCAACACGATAAATTAACGAAAAAACTATTCAATCCCTCAATTTCATGTAACTATGCGACAGATTTTCGAAGAATTGAATTGACCAAATGAGTAAAGCTTGAAACTCCAGGCAGGTAAAAATGATCAAATAGAGTTTTCCGGAAAACAGCTCTTATTTAATCTGAAGTGAATTTTGAAGCACGATATCATAGGCGGGCACTAGCTAACTACCCACAGGATAAAGAAAAATCGAAACATAGTCGGATGAGACATCACACAACCAGTGTTCGTAAGAAGAAAATAGGTGAAACTTCAGATCGCTCCCCTGTAAAATTTTGCAAATGTTACTTGGTCACTTTTACTCGGAACCCCACGATATTTGAAGATTCACTGTATTGACATCAGATAACCTAGATGCAATGATCAGCTGTTTATTCACGAAATTGACGTGGTGAAGCATCCACAACAATGTTCCGTTTTTAATTAAGGATTCAAATTTAATTCAGGACTCATTCAAAGGAAGTTGAAACGAGGAAAACCAATGGGTTCTTGTTGACTTTTTCCCCACCCCCAACACTTATTCTCTTTGCAGGAACTGCAATATCTACACTAGGGTTGCCGTAACACTATAGGTGCTGACCGAGGCACAAATCCAAATTCATGAAAAGTATGTAGACAGTTAAACACCTAATGATAAAAACGCTGCAAATTCTTTTAACGGGGTTGATTATTCAGTGATTCATAATTTGAATTTCTGCTAAGCTATGGAGTGTGCGTGTTTCACAGGTGATAGGGCGATTATTGAATTTCAGGAGGCACACAAATATGATCAACTGATCAATCCAAATAGGTATTTTGGTCGAGAACAGATTTACGTACTCAATGCATATCTCCTGAAATTCAATAATCGCTTTATCACCTGTGAAACACGCACACTCCAAAGCTTAGTAGAAATTCAAATCATGAATCGTTGAATAATAAAGCCCAGTGAAAGAATTTGCTGCGGTTTTTTTTTCAAGAGCGATTACAATATTCTGTTAGTGATGTAGTGAATGTGGATGCAAATGTTGGCACCATAAATCGGGCCATACATGGCCCCATGCGGACCTGGGGTAGGGCTCATTCAAAAAATGGAAAGTTCTTCACAAAAAGTCAATATTTAGGCCGCCTTGGGGTTTTTTTTTTTTTTTTTTTTTTTTTTAGTTTATAGGGATTTTTCAAAACTTTTACTACTCTTAAAGGGCACTTTAAATTAAGTGAGAGAGCTGGTTAAAGAATTGGGGCGTTGTCGACTGCTACAACTTTTCTTCTATGACAATTTCAAATATCTCGAACGGTTTTCGATAATTCAGCTTTACATCGATAAAAGGCGAAATAAAGTGAAATAATGGCGGTGCATTGCCCTTAAAATCGTTATAACTCCGTCAAATGAAATTTACACGCAAAACCCGTTGGGGGCATTGTAAAACAAGTAGTTACAAACATTTTAAGACCTTGAACGCCTCATTCTACTGAGCGACTAGGGAGAAATCGCGTTTTTAAGATTTGCGGACGTTATCCGCCCGGCAAACGAACGGACGCTCATACCGGCTTTCTGCAGGGAGTTGCTTGCGTTCTTTACTTAATCACGAAAGGAGAAAGAAAATCAGACCTTGTACGCTTAATTTGATCGATTGGAACCGAAGTTATTGTCAAAAACCATGTTCAGGTCATAAAAATCGAAAAGAAATTTTCGAAATATACTGCTATAGCTTCTGAAACCGTTCTTTTTTGGAGGGGCTGACCTGGCAGGTCTTTTCTATTCGTTAAAGGAAGCAACTACACCAAGTATGAACAAAATCGGAGGGCGTCGGTACATTTCGAGTCTGTCTGGATATGGAATGACCCTAATTCAGTTCTGTTAATTCGGTTATGATTTAAACGTGAATTAATTCCAATATGTAAAGAGAAATTGAATATCATGGATGGGGAACTCGTATGTTTCAAAGAAGAAATTGAAGATCCCAGATTTTTTTGCTGGATTCTTGTTGGCCGTATTTTGGAATGAAGGGAGGTGACTTTTCCGAGTTATAAATAGTATCTAATCAACTAAAGTATTCCAAGTAATTCCTGGTTGTAATTTAATATTTGGAATGTCTGTGTGCTGACTGGTCTAATCTCGGCCATCCGTTTCAAAGTTGGGTTATCGTACAGTTCTGCTGACGTGAGTATTCACGATTAATTGATTCGGGTCCCGCTCAGCGAGTTGCGACTTTATCGATCCAGACGGACGGCATTTTTTCGTCGGCTGATATCTGCAGGAAGTGAAGATGACTTTTGGTTTATTATTCAATAATAAACCATTGTAATCGCTCTGAAAAAAAAAAAAAATTCTAACCCCCCCTGAAAATTCATGGTTTACGTTTCAAAGGGTGTAGAATCCGAATCCACAATAAAAAATTTTCCGTCCGTACGCCGTACGCACGATTTCTCCCAAACGGCTGGAGCAAAAAAGCTGAAATTTTCAGGAAAAATCCATCTTGGTCCGACGACGCCCCAATTCTTGAGCCAGCTCTCTCACTCAATTTAAAGTGCCCTTTAAGGGCTGTCAAAGTTTTGTAAAATCCCTAGAAACCTCAAAACAAGTCCAAGTTTACATTCATGCGTAAACTTATTTTAAGAACATACCGTCAGGAATCGAATGAGCCCCTCCCCAGGTCCGTAGGTCAAACCATTCCCGATGTATGGCCCGATTTATGGTGCCAACATTTGCGTTTTTTGGTTTATCTTTGTTTGTTTGTAATATAAGTAACCTAGTGATGTAGTGATGTGGATACTGGAGTGATAGCCGATGTGAATACTTGTAGTGTAGTTGGTAGCCGATACACGGGTTGAAGCATTCTGATATGCATGAAACGCTGATAATAGATAGGTAAATATTATTCAATATTATTACTGGGGTTCTTTCACTGGGGCTTATTATTCAATTGGCTTGCGTTCATGATTTGAATCTTACTAAGCTTCGGAGTAGCGTGTTTTACAGGTGATAGAGCGATTATTGAATTTCAGGAGATATGCATAGACCACGTAAATCGGTTCTCAACCAAAACACCCATTTGGATTGATCAGTTCATGATATTTGTGTGCCTCCTCTACATCAGTCTACCTTTGGCTACATCGTTTAAATTTGGATTTGGGGAAGTTTTAACACAATACGAGTGCTAAAGGACTTGATAAATTATAGATGTTTTTATTGTGGGGGAGGGGGGTATTGAGGTTCAATGAAAAAACGCTGCAAATTCTTTCACTGGGGTTTATTATTCAATTGGCTTGCGTTCACGATTTGAATTTCTACTAAGCTTTGGAGTGTGCGTGTTTCACAGGATAGGGCGATTATTGAATTTCAGGAGGCACACAAATATGATCAACTGATCAATCCAAATAGGTATTTTGGTCGAGACCAGATTTACGTGCTCCATGCATATCTCCTGAAATTCAATAATCGACCCATCCTGTGAAACACGCACACTCAAAAGCTTAGTAGAAATTCAAATCGTGAACGCAAGCCAATTGAAAAATAAACCCCAGTGAAAGAATTTGCAGCGTTTTTTCCCCTACATCTGGTTTGGGAGGGGGTTCTCCCTATCGCCTCCCATCAACGGCGATTATGTCCTGAATTTTGATAAATTTTGGACTATTCAGTCGTTTCTTCTGATATTCATAACATGTGACACGCAATTGGAAAGTAATACGTGCGTCGAGGACCAGTGTGAGATTAGCGACGGAGTTCTACTGGGCTACACCACGACCGAATACTCCGGAGTCTTCTTACGATCACTTAGACCAGGGGTGCTCAGACTTAAACTGCTGGCGATCTACCTCAATATTTTAGACTACTTACGATCAACTCTGAGAGGCTGCAAGTATGTGTGATGCAGGGTTGTCGTACATACACGATACACCCTACCTACCTAGGTAGGGTGTACCGTAGCATATATAGATATTAGCTTTCCGCACAATTTACATTATTTTAGTCAAGGTTTAGGTTAGGTTTACTCAAGTTCTTCCTCACAATATCAATGAAAAAACTCCTAGTTATCCAAAATTGCGAGTTTATCCGTTGTTACAAAACAAAAGAGTTACATATGGTGTTAAACTTAACTAAGGAGTGACTTTGGATGTAGAAGCTCGGCACTGCATGTCTTCAGCATACTTTTCATAAGATGGTACGTAACCACTGAGTGGTAATCGCAAGCATGATGACAGATGATCGTCGGCCGATTGCGATACTTTCACTTAATTATCTTCATTTCAGAAAATGCAGACTCGCACAAGTAAGTTGACCCAAACATTGCCGTCAGTTGAAGGGCGATTTTTCTTAGATTCGGATATTCATCTGCAGAAATGAAACACCAGAAATTTGTATCAGATGCTGGAGCTTTGAGATGTATATCTGATATAATCCGCATCAACTCATTTTCAACAGAACATGAGTTCATATTAAACTTACTTGCTACTTCAGTAGCTAATTCCTCAATGTATTTACACGAAAAAGGATAACTCATGAATGATGCTGTATTTACCTATTTACTGCAATCATAAAAACGCTCTTCGAATTGTCCCAAAATATTTGATAATTCAGCCTCATACGGTTGATAATTTAACTCGCTTTCAAATACGGACAGTGTTTCTGATCCTTTCTTTTCAGTTGATCTATCATAAGTTACAATTTACTTTTGAATGCGGTTACTGCGCTAATCATCTCAATAGTTTTTCCTTAACCTTGAAGCTCCAAGTTAATGTGTGTAAGTGCATTGTGATGTCAGTCAAATCAGTCAGCCATTTTTCGGACTTCGCGATCGACCGTTTGAGCACCCCTGACGTGGACCTTATATTCAGTAGTTCAGTACTAAGTAGTACGAGAAGTTTTAAAAATTGGACTTACTGAGTTATTTCAATTTTCGGCACAACATAGTTTTAAAAAAAGCCGCTCAGAAGTCTCATTCACATAGGTCCCGATATTAGGGAGTTACACCCACCAAATTCACTCACTATACTCAGTAGTTCAGTACTAAGTAGTACGAGAAATTATAAAATTGGAATGCATACTGACTGAGTTATTTCAATTTCCGGCAAAATATGTCTCATTCACATAAGTCCCAATATTAGGAGAGAGAGAGAGAGAGAGAGAGATGTATAGTATGTACTGTGTAGTACTAAGTAGTACGAGAAGTATTCTCAGGTTCAAAGGTATACTTACTGAATTATTCAAATTTTCGGGAAAAAAACGCTGAAAATTCTTTCACTGGGGTTTATTATTCAATTGCCTTGCGTTCATGATTTGAATTTATACTAAGCTTTGGAGTGTGCGTGTTTCACAGGTGATACAGCGATTATTGAATTTCAGGAGGTACGCATAGAGCACGTAAATCTGTTTTCAACCAAAAACCCTATTTGGATTGTTCAGTTGATCATATTTGTGTGCCTCCTGAAATCCAATGTCACTCTATCACCTGTGAAACACGCACACTCCAAAGCTTAGTAGAAATTCAAATCATGAACCCAAGCCAATTGAATAATAAACCCCAGTGAAAAAATTTGCATACAGGTGATAGAGCAATTATTGAATTTCAGGAGGCACACAAATATGATCAACTGACCAATCCAAATAGGTATTTTGGTTAACAACCGATTTACGTGCTATAATAATAATAAACCCCAGTAATAATATTGAACAATATTTACCTATATATTATCAGCGATTCATGCATATCATAATGCTTCAACCCGTGTATCGGCTATAAACTACAAGTATCCACATCGGCTATCACTCCAGTATCCACATTCACTATAACTCGACGCTATCGGCATCACTAGGTAACAAACAAACAATAATAAACCAAAAAACGCAAATGTTGGCACCATAAATCGGACCATACATCGGGAATGGTTTGACCTACGGACGTGGGGAGGGGCTCATTCGATTCCTCTTGGTATGTTCTTCAAATAGGTAAATATTTAGGCCGATTCGACTTGTTTTGAGGTTTTTAGGGATTTTACAAAACTTTTACAGCCCTTAAAGGGCACTTTAAATTGAGTGAGAGAGCTGGCTCAAGAATTGGGGCGTCGTCGGACCAATATGGAATTTTCCTGAAAATTTCAGGTTTTTCGCTCAGCCGTTTGGGAGAAATCGTGCGTACGGCGGACGGACGGAAAAATTTTTATTGCAGATTCGGATTCTACACCCTTTGAAACGTAAACCATGAACTTTTCAGGGGGGTTAGAATTTTTTTTCCAGAGCGATTTCAATGGTTTATTTTTTAATAATAAACCAATAAAGTGTACAAAAATGCATTCTGTTTTATACATAATGTTTGTTCGTCCCAAGACCACAATGTACGAAACTGGGAACTCTCCCACTATAATAACAGAAATTAATTATATTAGAATCTGTGTGTATGTGTAGTGATTTCTATCTTCGTTCTCCTACCTGGTTGGCTACCGTTTTCCACCATAACAAAACATTAAACCAACAAAGACAATTTATTGGTCTCGAGTTTCGAATTCTGTAAAATCCGGGTTTATCCGTTCTTGGCACGAGCGCATCGCAAATCTTCCCGAGAAAGATCTACCGCCGACACGACATTTGCATTCGACAACCTTCGTTGTTATGTCTCGCACTTTCCCTCCCAACATCTGAATTAATCATTTCTAACGTAATGATTTCATCATAGCTTACTTTTTCCAGATTAGTGTGAACATGCGGTAGAGAGAAATTTAGATCCAGTACGAACGTCATTTGAAATGACAGAAATAAGTATTAAGCAATTTTAGCAATGTTTTGTCATGATCACCCTACAACCGCAATAATTGTGAAGGATTATGTGAAAGATGATGTAATCTAAGTGAAAATAGATTGTAAAAATATCGATCACTCACTTTCGCTGTTGGAGCCAGAGTAATGCATTATTTTCTTTCAAAACAACAGTGCTACAATCAGGAACACAGAAAGACTTCAGCTTAAATTCATAGAATTTTGACTTCGATGTGTATTTGTTACAGTTATTACTGGAAATAAGTTATTTCTAGTTCTAACTAAGCCCCTCCATGAGTACTCGTTGTGACTAGTTAAACCTACAATTTACTGGAACCCTCACCGCTAGAACTAGAAGTCACTAACTTCTCTTCATTAATCACTAGTTTACACACAAAAAATATAAGTCAACAATATAATAATTAATTTCCACCAGGTGGAAAGCCGTTCAAAGAAGCAATTCTAAAAGTTCGTTACAACTAGTATGTTCAAAGAACAATAATGCATTTTAGAGTTGTTCGCCTTTTTCCCATACCTGGCTATGTATGCAGAAAGAAATGATGGTGGAACAATTGTTTAAAAAATAATAATAATAAAATTGCTGTACATTTTGAAGTTTCAACAAGATTACTGTAAAAGGATGATGGTAGTCGCAATCCTCGGTTCAATTGTAATACGAGTTCAATTGTAATACGAGTATATATGTTACAGTTCTTACCCGAAATCAGTTCATTGGTGAATAACTAGAATAACCTAGTGGACAGCCGGTCTAAGAAGTGATTTTGAAAGTTAGTTCCTACTAGGTTGGACTAGTGAATACTAGGAACACTGAAAAGAATTTTTTTTTTTAATGAAGTATTCGTCACAACGTGCAGTGTACGAGGTTTCTATTCAATTTTGGTTTATTATTCAATAATAAACCATTGTAATCGCTCTTGAAAAAAAAAAAAAAAAAAAAGAAAATCTCAAAAGGGTCTAACCCCCCCCCCCCCCCCCCCAGAAAATCTCATGGTTTTTCGTTTCAAAGGGTGTAGAATCCGAATCTGCAATAAAAAATGTTCTCCGTACGCCGTACGAACGATTTCTCCCAAACGGTTGGAGCAAAAAATCTGAAATTTTCAGGAAAACTCAATATTGGTCCGACAACGCCCCAATTCTTCAGCCAGCACTCTCACTCAATTTAAAGTGCCCTTTAAGGGTTGTCAAAGTTTTGTAAAATCTCTAAAAACCTCAAAAAAAAAGTCAAGGTGGCCTAAATTTGGACTCATTTTGAAGAACTTTCCACGAGGAATCGCCCTTCCCCAGGTCCGTAGGTCAAACCATTCCCGATGTATATTTATGGTGCCAACATTTGCGTTATTTTGGTTTATTATTGTTTTTGTTTTGATAGCAGTAACCTAGTGCTGTAGTAATGTGGATACTGGAGTGAACCCCTAAGAGGCTTTGTAGCAGATACACGGGTTGAAGCATTCTGATATGCATGAAACGCTGCAAATTCTTTCTCTGGGGTTTATTATTCAATTGGCTTGCGTTCATGATTTGTATTTCCACTAAGCTTTGGAGTGTGCGTGTTTCACAGCTGATAGAGCGATTATTGAATTTCAGAAGATATGCATAGAGCGTGTAAATCTGTTCTCAACCAAAATACCTATTTGGATTGATCAGTTGATCATATTTGTGTGCCTCCTGAAATTCAATATTCGCTCAATCACCTGTGAAACATGCACACTCCAAAGCTTAGTAGAAATTCAAATCAGAACGCAAGCCAATTAAATAATAAACCCCAGTAAAAGAATTTGCAGCGTTTTGCATTCGGTATTAAACGGAGGCCCCGACGTATTAGATGTTGACATAGAGACCACTAGTTTATCACCCCGATAGTTTTATCGCTGGTTCCGATCTATTTTGTACAACTGATGTGTATGTAACTAAAACTATTCTTTTATTATATTTGTTCCTCCTTATTTTTGAGATTTAAGCGTACGATCAAGACGTCCAAACTAAACCAAACACTGAGCTCCGTGTAACACCTAAATCGAGTGCCAATCCTCATTTGGCAATTGTGTGGACCCACCGTCGAGTCATTTGTTCGTGTGGCCATAATGCGTGACAACGCATCTTGAAAGGTAGGTAAACTAATAAATTTTGAATGAAGTTGAACACATTTTTTCTTCCTGGTCGATTAGAGAGATGTTATTTCAAAATATTGAATCCTAAAAGATAAAATAACTTGAAATTATGAAATTGTGCGGCCGTATTGCCTGGAACTTATTTGTTCATCACACGGTGCAGAACTCATGAGAATTACAAGCTGCCTGCATACGATATTCCCCCTCCCCCTCAATGTTGGCTTACGAGGTTTGTGAATTCTTTGGCAGGAGGCCTTCTCAATTATTTCGGTGTTTTATCGTAACGAATTACCGTTTTGATTGCCCGTGTAAAACATTAATGGTCGATAAAAGAGATCGCAATTGACCCGCACGTTTAGTCGAGGAAGGGTTTTTTTTTCTGGCGGGACGCCACCAAGGCCGAGCGGAGACGATAGCAAACAGAATCGAACTCCGGAATAGCTCGAAATGAATCACGTTCAACGTTTTGTTTGTCTAGCGACGATGTGTGGGTTAGAAGTTGGGCTCACGCAGCGCTTACCTGTGGCAGAAACAAGAATATATGACTTTGGGGAAATGGGCGGTGATGGGTGTTGGCGAAAGTATTTGGGGAAAAGACGGGCATTGCTTTTGGGTTAATAGTCCAAGAGCCCAGGGTCAAAAACATGAATGATTTCATTATTTGTGTTGCATGTATAAAACCAAAGTATCTGTCATCCAGTGAGCGAATAAATTTCGTTCTGCGTGCCAATTCCAATGGAATACAAAATGACGGTCATGTTAAGTACTGCCAATTTGAAGAAATCTGACTGATTTCAATACTTATGAATACTTATGGTTTTTCTAAAAGGTTAATGAATGTGGTGGTTGTGAGCTCTCATTTTCTGGCCAGGTGTCTGCAGTCTCCAACCGAGCAATGCGTGCCCTGGATTGCATAAAACGAAACACGTGTGAGTTCAACTTTGTGCCAGCAACCGTGACTGTCTACAGGGCTCTGGTGGATCCCATCTTGGAGTAGGTACGCCTCAGTCGTCTGTACCCCCTACTACAAATATCTGATAGAACAGCTGCAGAGGGTTTGTTGGAACTAGGGGCCCCAAGGAACAAGAAAATCCGTTAGGATATTATCCTATGCGTTTCTAATTGGAGAAGCATCGTTTGAACCTTATGGGACTTCACTGGGACACCGGTGTCCCAATGGGGTAGTCGAGAAGTTGAACCTAATTTGTGACCAAGTGCCTACAGAATAAAACTTCTGGAGATGGAATTGTAAAGCTCGTCGATAAAAGGGCCGTTACGGATGACGATGATGATGATGATAATTTCTTTCGTTTGCCACGATCGTCAACAATCACAATCAACTTCCGATCAATTTAATATTCACACCTTGATGAGAAACTCCTGTGCAGTAATTTTCACCTCGGCCGGGGTTTTATTTGACGTAAATGAGATGGCCCGTTCGAGATACGCGTTATTTTTAGGGATCTCTATTAGTGAATTTGTTCAGATGTGAATCCAGCATGTCATACCAAGGTCGGCGTTTATCGCTCCCGCCCACTGAGAGCTGTGGGCTCGTAAATTACCATTTCTCCCAGTTCCCCGTGCCAAATTTCTCTTGACGTTCGAAATATAATTGAGGTTCCGAATGTATGCACTGATACTTCATTTAAAGTGCTGTTGGAGTTGAGGATGTCTTTATCTTGAACGCTAAAGGGAACGGGCTTCTAGTTTGGTTCGCAGATAAGAGATACCGCTGTCATCATATCGTGTTCATTGCTATTCTCAGCTTCCTCGGAAGTATTTTTTCACCTTCGAGGGTTGAACAATTTTTTTGTTTACTCCCAAATCAGAATTCCTACACGCATTTTCCTTTTTAGACCATTTTGAACCATTTTCGTTAATCGTCTGTCTGTCTGCAGGTCCTTGTAACAAGCGTAATTCCCATGCTATAAGCCCAACTTTGATGATACTTTCAGGGAATAAGTGGGTTAGGCTCTAGATGGTCCCCTATGAGTTTTGTTGTTCAAAGACCTATACATCAGTTAGCGCATGCGCAAATGTAAAATCCACCAGGCATCATTTTCTCAGGTTCTAGTGGTCCGATCAAGCTCAAATTGTCAGAGTAGTGGGAAAAAACTGCTCTTATAAATAAACTCATAACACAGCCCCACAAAAAAAAAGTTACTGACTATAATTACTGACTTTTCTGATTAGGTTTTTCCTACGTATTTTGGTGTGTTGAATACAAATCTGAAGTTGGAATTTCCGTTTACCCCTCGAAATTTTGCGCTACGGTCAAAAACCCCCCTTTAAATGGCCCCATTTAAACCATGACAACCGTCAAGCCCCCCAAAGAGGCAAATATTTTCCTTTGATAGAAATTTAAATTTGGTATCAATTCTTAGGTATCTTAGTTATTCTATGGGGGCACTAGGGGGAGTAAGGAGTGAGATATTTTAATTCTCTTAGCAATTTCAGTTTTAGTGTCCTAATAAACCTAAGAATTGGTACCAAATTTAAATTTTTATCAAAGGAAAATATTTGCCCCTTTGGGGGGGCTCATGGTTTAAATGGGGCCATTTAAAACTTTAGTTTGAGAGAGAGATTTTATTTAAATATCTCAAATTCGATGCTGTGAGTATAACCCAAAAGTCTATGTGGGTATTTTAATTTTGTTTATCTGCTTCTGTTTGTTGACAAATCTACTTTTTAGGGGGGTTTTTTGACCGTAGCGCAAAATTTTGAGGGGTAAACGGAAATTCTGACTTCAGATCCGTTTTTAGCACACCAAAATACGTAGGAAAAACCTAATCAGAATAATAGTCCGTAACTTTTTTTTTGGCTGTGTAATTACATGTTAATTTTGAACACAATACTATCATTCCAATTCGCATGCGTAAAAATGAAATCATTGTCTCAAGCCTACAGTTTCCAACCAGTTCTGATGCAACTGTCTTCGGAAACGCGGGTTAGCGCTTGACTTTTTCTTGATAGTAATACTTGAAATTAATTGTTATATCAATTCTGCCTTTCTTGGTTATGATTTACTCCTTATTTTTACTCTATTAATCACTATGATATTTATATGCAGGTCTATAAGGTTCAAGAAATGATAAGTACACAAGATTTTGGTAGTAGATTTGAATTTTTATTCAGTAAATGTATTAATTTCTCCAAGAATAGCTACTACTGTTAACCACGATGTGGAAAAGATTCGTGTATTCCTCCAATATCGTTATTTTAATGGAATAAAGCACCGCTGGGGTTTTAGGTATGGAGTTTGGTTAATTGGATAGATATGGGATAATTGATATCAATTGGATTAAAATGCAAAAGTAATTCGCAGAGGAGAGAGGGTGATAGATTGGTAAATTCTCCACCTCCATAATCCCTAGTCCCAACCAAACCACTGACATTCCGGATGGACTTTCTAAAAATACAATTCCACGGCTTGTAATTGTGATTACGAGCAGACACACGCAGTTAACTTGACCTGTCATATGTGTCTGTTCTCGAGGATATAATTTTGCCCGACTCCGCATCAAATCAAATCATCTTTGACAATTGACCATCCTACCCTGGTCATCTACACTTACTCATCTTCATGGTGTGACAGATGTTTATCTACATCATTTTTCTAATCACAACTTCGCCTTCCTGTTGATTCAGACCGAAAATCTCCGCAATGAAAACATGTTATTTCTTTCGGGAGATTCCATGTTTTGTGCACTCGTAAATTGAACTGTCGATAAAAATGAAGAAAGTTGCTTAATTTTTCGAATTTCATCATTTATTTCTAAGAATGAATGTGCTATGTACGCATTTGTATCCATTTTCTTATTGACTGAGCAAATTATCTATCCATCTTTCGCTCAACCTACTCACAGATCACTGATCTATAAGGGGGGTAGTTTCCATGACATACCACGAATTAATTTCTCATAAATGTATATATTTCGGGAATATATCATTATTCATCCATTCATCTAATGAATTAACTTTTCAAGTTGCTTTCTTTGATTCAATAATGGGGTGAAGTGATGAAATGTGATATGTATTGATCAAGGGATCCTTCGTTGTTCTGAATTATTTTTGCGGTGACCCAAAGGAGGGTATTTCTGATTTAGCAGGATTTGAAGACTGAAGTTAACTTGACTTATTTGAAGACTAGAAGATGGACAATTTCGTGAAAACTTCCCTGAATTTCTTCACATTTCCATTTCGGAAATATCAGTACCACGTTCTGTGTTGCGAAAATGAACTTTCGGTGTGGACCAGTCAGATAGACCTCTTGGAATTATTGAGAGAATATGGCAGTTGGTTTACACGAACATTTGCACAATTCAGATGAGGCTTCAATTTCAAAAGTCAGCATGATTTTTGATGATTGAAAACCAATATGCATTCTCGTGTTCATTTGTCGTGCTGAAAAGTAACATGTTGGATTTTTTATCTACTACGTCTAGTTTTTGTGCAGATCTGCATCGACGATCTTATGTTCACAATTGGACAATACGCACTGTGTGCTTAGGCACCACTGAAATCTAGCAAAATCTCGCAGAAACCCAGATGTTTGAGAATTTGAATCACCCATCATACCTCTTTAAATACGATTTTCCTAGGAGTATGGTTTCCAGTGTTCTTAGCCTTAATAACGTACGTAGTATTTCGCTATGTATACTTTTTGTCGTAACTGTTTAAATCGTTCTGATCTTTCTGGTTATGCTGGTAGAAGTTTTGTGGAGTCAAAGCAGCGGAAAGACATTACAGACATTTGTGAGAAATGCGTACTTCGCATACTTATGCACGAGACTCGGGGACCAAGGTTAAACCTGGGATGGTAGAGCGATAAAAGTGTACCTATCCAAAAGTTGAAGATTCGGCTTTCACGGACTTGAAGGTGGCGGGTGAAGAACAAGAAATCCTGCTCAGGTGCAGCTGTTCACATTATGAGCTTATTCTGGCTTTATTCATCAGCCCGAATATTCCCCTTGAGAAAATCCATGTAAGAGACAAAAGCAAGTAGAGTCATTATGCAAAAAATATCAGTGGGTTGTGCAAAAGTCATTCGGAGCATCAGATTCGGGTATCGCGGACTTGGAGGTGGCGGGTGATGCTGGAAATCCGACTCAGTTGATTCATCAGCTTATTCTGGCTTTATTCATCAGTCCGAATATTCCCTTTGAGAAAATCCATGTGAAAGACAAAAGTAAGTAGAGTAATTATGCAAAAAAATCAGTGGGTTGTGCAAAAGTCATTCGGAGCATCAGATTCGGGTATCGCGGACTTGGAGGTGGCGGGTGATGAACAGAAGAAATCCAACTCAGTGTGATGCTGTTCACATTATGAGCTTATTCTGGCTTTATTCATCAGTCCGAATATTCCCCTTGAGAAAATCCATGTAAAAGACGAAAGCAAGTAGAGTAATTATGCAAAAAATCAGTGGGTTGTGCAAAAGTCATTCGGAGCATCAGATTCGGGTATCGCGGACTTGGAGGTGGCGGGTGATGAACAGAAGAAATCCAACTCAGGGTGCAGCTGTTCACATTATGAGCTTATTCTGGCTTTATTCATCAGTCCGAATATTCCCCTTGAGAAAATCCATGTAAAAGACAAAAGCAAGTAGAGTAATTATGCAAAAAATCAGTAGGTTGTGCAAAAGTCATTCGGAGCATCAGATTCGGGTATCGCGGACTTGGAGGTGGCGGGTGATGAACAGAAGAAATCCAACTCAGTGTGCAGCTGTTCACATTATGAGCTTATTCTAGCTTTATTCGTCAGACAGAATATTCATTTAGTATAAAAGGTTTCCACACATATTCTCCTGCTCCTCATTTTGAGGTCATTAAATCAGCCTTCGCGGTTGGGTTTGCGGTCACCTCAGTTCCATAAATTCCGGAGGGATCTAGAGGAATCGCCGCGAAAACTTGGAAACTCAGTTTGACTGCGACAAAAACAATTTCTGTAGCCACCGGCAGCGATGTAACGCGAGGGAAGCGCTCGAAACGGTTTGGCCGCCGTCCAGACAAGACAACCCAGATCCGAGGGCTCGGCTGGAGCGCCAGAGATATTTGGAGCAATAAGATATTTGGTTTCCGTAACCACCAGACGAGACCATCTCGCACCAACTGATCAAAATCCTTTCAAAATATCAAAACAATTTGGTAAGTAACGCGTGAATCTCAAGAACTTCCCTACCCTCTATTATTAATATGATGTTCACACTTATAAATATTTAAAGCTGATAATTATAAATACTTTTGGGTCAATCCGTATGAAGTGGTCCAGAAATAATTTAATTGGTTGCTTCAACATTTTTGATATTTTTTACACTTTTGTCCTATGAAGTACCACTTACTACAAGTGTACAAATGCATGTCTTTTATTTTTAAAATTTTTAGTTTGCCGTTAGCGGCCATTTTTTTGTAGTAAGAACGCTAATTTTAGGCGATTTTAGAGCTCTGCGGAAACGTATTTAACTCAGCTTCTATTCATCCTAGAACATTGAAATAAAAATCAATGTCTTCAGAAAATGCTAAGCTATAATAAGGCAGATAAGACCTAATTGCTCATTTTTATTTCAATGTTCTAGGATGAATAGAAGCTGAGTTGAATACGTTTCCGCAAACATCTAAAATTGCTTAAAATAAGAAAAATGGCCGCCATTGGCAAACAATAAGTACAAAAATTGAACTAAGTGTATTTTTACACTTGTAACAAGTGCTACTTCTTGGCGTAAAAATATAAAAATAATAAAAATATTACAGCAACCTCCTCTGGACCACTTTATTTGGATCGACCCTTTTTAAAAATATACCAAATTCTTAATCAAACAAAAAAAAAAAAAGGAGGGGGGGGGGGGCAAAAATTTGCTGAAAATACCAAGTAGTTATGATTATTGTTATCTTTTATCGAGCCTGCTTGATTTTCAAGGAGCTAAAAGGAAAGTCATGAACGTATTTAATTTTGTAACCAAATCTGTAATACTCCGCGCATTTTCTCTTAATGAATAGTAATTATAAATATATAAATGAAATTTTAAAATTAAGGGTTATTTAACAGTATGCCTTTATAGTAAATATAAATAATAAGTAAATAACGAGATACTAATTTCTTTATATAACATTTGTATCCAGAAGTTACTAACTATATATCCTTTATTTTATTGCCATTATCTCTTCTATTGTTATTTACTTTAATTAAGATTTAAACTTTGTTGTACTGGGACCTGAATTCCTTGTAATAATCACTTTGTGATGCTATACAATAAACTATTTACCATTACTACTACTACTAGTTATGATTATTGCTTGAATGGATTGCCTGTTACCGATAGCTGCTCGATTTTTACTATTATTAACGCAAAAGCTCTCTTAGAACAGATGGAGAAACCGAAATGCCTTGATTTAAGAAAATCACCACCACCAATCATACATTTCAAAGTTCCAAGATCATTGTAGAAGAATTGAGCTTTAAATCGAATACCGAATCACACCAACCTTAGAAAACAATCATTCATCAGTAATACCCCCTAGTCTTGACGAATTTTGTAGCGTTTGGAATATGATTGAACAATGCAAGTATCCGATAAATCGATTTAGAATTTCATTTTGAATTTTTATATTATGAAGAATTCCATACACAATGTAAGATTGTTTTAAACAGGTATTTAAATTGATTATTATGATTGCTTAGGTTAGTCAATTACAATTTACATAGTCTCAAACTAGATAAATGATTTTTAGATTCACCTAATATACTCAATTGTTGTTTTAATAATATCTCTACACAACCAATGCTGAGACAGTTCAAACGTATTAAATGCCCTTTAAGGAGAACATTTTTACAAAGAGACCAAATGTTTCCTTTTTTCAATTTTAGGTTTGCTATTCAATATTAAACCGTTATAATTTATGGTGCCAACATTTGCGTTATTGTGGTTCATTATTGTTTTTGTTTTGATGTCACCAACCTAGTAATGTGGATACTGGAGTGAACTCCTAAAAGGATTTGTAGCCGATACACGGGTTGAAGCATCCTGATATGCATGAAACGCTGCAAATTCTTCCACTGGGGTTTATTATACAATTGGTTTGCGTTCATGATTTGAATTTATACTAAGCTTTGGAGTGTCCGTGTTTCGCAGGTGATAGAGTGATTATTGAATTTCAGGAGGCACACAAATATGATCAACTGAACAATCCAAATAGGTATTTTGGTTGAGAACAGATTTACGTGCCCAATGCGTATCTCCTAAAATTCAATAGTCGCTCCGATCACCTGTGAAACAGGGACACTCCAAAGCTTAGTAGAAATTCAAATCATGAACGCAAGCCAATTGAATAACAAACCCCAGTGAAAGAATTAGCAGCGTTTTATAATAGTCGTCCATTTTTCCTTCTATCATAAAATATCATCCATCATTGAAATTTAATTTCTACTTGACTATTACTATTATTAACGCAAAAGCTATCTTTAGAGAGACAGGAATAATCAAAATCTCCCAAAAAAAATTTATTTTGAGAATCAACATGCGGTGCCAATTTCAAACTCCCAAGATTATTGTGAAAGTAGAATTGAGATCTAAATCGAACAGTAGACATCACATAACTTGGCCAGACACATTGAAAACAATCAATCATTAGTAATTTTGTCTTGACGAATTTTGTAGCATTTGGCATGCGTTCAAAAACTAAATCCTTTATTGAACAGGGATTACAAAAACCGATTTAAAATTTCATCTTACATTTATAGGAAAAAAAAGAATTTTCTAGACAACATGAGAATGTTTCAACCAGTACTTATATAGTCTCAATCTAGGCACTTTTTAGATTAACCTCATTCAGTTAATAATTAATAGTTATTGCTGTTTAAATAGTCCCTCTACTTAATTCCTGCTCAGGCAGATCAAATGCAGTAAATTTCAGCTGAGATAGCCCCAATCTCTCGAAATATATTCTAGTTAATCCCAATCTAGCCAATTATTATTCCCACACTCCCAACCTCTTAGATCCTCCTTCAATTGTCACAGTCTTGTCACTTGCTATTCAAATTGTTCCAATCCATTAAATTCCTGTTTAGGTAGCCCCAATCAGCTAAACTGTATTTTCGTTACTCCCAATCAGGTAGATAGCTGTTTTCGCAACTAAACTATACGTAGAAGAACATGGGGTCTACACAAAGGTATATTTACTGATATTCCCTGGCTAGTCAATTACTATTTTGACAGTCTCAATCTAATCAAGTGCTGTTTAAGATTCTCTTAATTTTTTATTTAATTGCTGTTTAAATAGTCCCTCTACTTATTTGCTGTTCAGACAGTTCAAATGCAGCAAGTTTCTGCTGAGATAGTACCAATCTCTTGAACTCCATTCTAGTTAGTCACAATCTTGTCAATTGCTGTTAAGACAGTCCCTATCGAATCTCTCCCTGTTACATAGACGCAAGTAGTATTTAGAATCCCTAATTTTGTAAATCACTTTTAAATAGTCCGTCTACTCAATTGCTGCTCAGACAGTTCAATTAAATTTCTGCTAAGATGGCCCCAAATTTTCCTGCTCTCAAAGGAGTCTATTGCTTTCTAGACAGTCGCTCTGAAATCGAGTCCTATTTAGATAGACACAATGTATTTAAGTGCTGTTTATATTCACCTAATTTGGTAAACTGCTTTTTAAATAGACCCTATACTCAATGGCTGCTTAGGCAGTCCAAATTCAATAAATTCCTGCTGAGATAGTCCCAATCACTTGTATAATTCAGACACTCCTAATCTCTTGAATTCTGTTTTAGTTGGTCTCAATCTCGTCACTTGCTATTTAGATGGTTCCACTCTGGTAAATTCCTGTTTAGGTAGACTTCTCTTCAGTTCTTCTTTAGTTAACCCAAATCTAGTCATAGACACTAGAATAGACACTCCCAATCTTTTGAGTTCTCTTTAGCTAGCAGTAATTTTGTCACTTGCTGTTTAGATTGTTCCTATCTTGTAACACGATTCCAGTTTAGACAGCCTCGGTCAGCTAAACTGCATTTTCATTAGTCCAAATTTAATGTATTGCTTTTTTCTTGTTAATTAAGGAAGGTAGGTTCTACAAAAAGGTATTCTTTAGCTAGGAAATTGCTATATCAAGCTATTAAAGTGCTGTTTAGATTCACCTAATTTATTTAATTGCTGTTTAAATAGTCCCTTTCTCATTTGCTGTTCAGACAGTTCAAATGTAGCAAATTTCTGCTGAGATAGTCCCAATCTCTTGAACTCTATTCTAGTTAGTCCCAATCTAGTCAATTGCGATTTAGGTAGACCAAACAAATCTATTTCTGATCTGTTCAATAGCTGTTGTGATGGACCCCATCCATAAATTGCTGTTTAGGGTCTAGGTAATTGCTCTTATGTTGGTTTTTAGTTAGTCCCAATCTAGCCAATTGTTATTCCGACACTCCCAATCTCTTAAACTAGGGGTCTCCAAACTACCTGTTGAGTTATATGACTCTTGGTAACTCCTAGTTGCGGTTCAGGTCAGGGGCTAGTCTCTGATCCCTTTTTAGCTAGTAGATCAGCTTCTTCGTTCCCTTCTATTCCTTCATGACCTGGTACCCAAAGCAACGTCAATTTGTTGCCGAGGGCTGCAGCCTTGAGTGAGGTGAGGCAACTCCAGGTCAGCAAAATTTTGCATTTGTCAAACTCGTCCAGGACTGCTTAAAAACACCGTTTTCAAGTGTCTAATTTTCAAAATTTTCCACAGACCCCCTTTTAGCTGGGGGACTACCCCCCCCCCCCCTCCGCAACCAACCTCCACATTATGTGTCTTAAACTATACATGAGTTGGTCCCACAAAATTAAATTCCTGTTTAGATAGCTCCAAGCACCTAATGGTAGGAAAACTTGCGTCCTTCCCCTTAAGAAATACTTAGAAGTCCTGCTACGCCCGTGTACGCTATCAATAGGAGTCAAGTCCAATAACATTAGTCTCCCATCAGTCGTTCATCTGTAAAATCACACATTCCGGCTTGAAGGTCTTCTTTCAAAATGCGTAAAGCTCATCAACGTGTTCCGTTCAAAAAATCCAAGACTCCTGTAAAAATATGAATAATGAAACGGGATTAGGAAGCCCCGAAGAATAGAAAAACGGCGCGCCGCTTACATACATTATTCATAGTTCGTCTATCCAATATTTCACCAATTATATGTTTAAAGAAGACACTGTAATAATGTTCCCTTAATTTGGTAGGGTAATTCCACGAGAATTTCTTTCATCAGCTGACGCGAGCTAATTTCCCGTGACGAGGGGTCCAATTTGACTTTCATGAAAGAATCTTTTTCTAAGCTCGATTTGTTTTTAAAAAATAAAATAATTTACCTACTCAACACAGGGTGCAATTTCTAATGAATTTTGACTTGAAACAGTGATAGAATGAGTATAAATGTTGAATAGAGAAAAAACATTTATTGATAATTATATGGGGTGGAATGTTGGATTAGTTAGGGTTGTGAAAAGTATAAATTGATATGCCATAAGCTCGAATTGGTATGCCAAAGTTTAAATTGAGATGCCAAAAATATCAAAATTGATTTGTGCCAAAGGTTCAAATTAATTTGCCAAAATTTTCAATTTGATAATATGCCAAAAATTCAAATAGATTTTGCCAAACTAATCTGAGTTTCTTTTTTCCTAAAAATTGAATAACACAGGTCAACATTTGATATGAGAAAAACACGAAAAACGGTATATCGCTCAGGTCGCTAATTACGGTGAGTTAGTTAACCTTCATCACATCAGGTTCAAGGTCATTCGTAAGTCAAAGTGACGTGTCATATTTCCATGAAAATATCTGAGAAAAATTTTCCGCATTTTAAAATCCTATTTTGTGGTTTGTATGGCCAGAGGATTTTGATAAAGATCATATGAAGGTCTTTTTAAGGTCATTTAAAAGTCAAAATGATGCGACCGAAAAAAACGCTGCAAAAAAACACTTTCAAAAACGCTATATTGGAGAGTGCGTCAGATAAAGCGATTATTGAATTTCAGCTACACAAATAACCTGATCAACTCCAAATAGGTATTTGGTTCAAGGTCATTTGAAGATCTAAATGACGTGTCATATTTCCAAGAAAATATCTTCGAAAAATTTTTGCGCATGTTTTTAAGGCCTCTGAATCCTATTTTGTGGTTTGTATGGCCAGAAGATTTTGATAAAGATCATATTAAGGTCTTTTTAAGGTCATTTGAAGGTCAAAGTGATGCGACCGAAAAAATCTGGAAAAAAAAAACGCTGCAAATTCTTTCACTGGGGATTAATTATTCAATTTCATTCATTTGGCTTGCATTCATGATTTGAATTTCACGAAAAGCATCGCCCAACTCAATAGCAGGTGATCAATGGGAGCAAATATTTGTCTTTAATGAATTTTTCTTGATAATCAAGGGGACGAATTCAAAATTAAACACAATTTTAAACAGATTAAAACCGATCAATCCAAATAGGTATTTTTGTTCAGAACCGATTTACGTGCTCTATGCATATCTCCTGAAATTGTGTGTCCAAGTGTGTATGCCACATTCATATGGGAGCAAAAATTTTGCGTGCTAAACGCACGGGACGAACCCGAGGACTCGGCGTTGTGAGTCCCGCACGAAACCCCTGCGCCACGGGTCTCCTAATTTGTTTACTTAGCAATGCCGAACGTTGACAGCATAAGATCATGCCATGCATCGGGAATGGTTTGAGCTACAGAGCTGGGGAGGGGCTCATTCGATTCCTCATGGAAAGTTCTTCAAAAGAAGTCCATATTTAGGCCGCCTTGATTTTTTTGAGGTTTTAGGGTATTTACAAAACTTTGACTTCGAGAATATCTGCAACAAATTTTTGCGCATGGAGTTTACAATAAATTACTTGTTGACACTAGAGAATTATGCCACTTCGAGTTGCACTTCATATTTGCTGCCTTGCAGAGGGATTTTTTAGTGGACCGAACCGCGGCACGAAGGCTTTACAGGTACATCTTTACGATATACGAAGGTCTCGGCACAAATTTTGAATTGACTACGTGAATCTTTAGGTACTGCGATTAGTGGAAATCCTCTCAATCGACAAGAGATATCGGTAAAAGTCCGAGATGGCTCATTCACACAAGGTTTTTGGGCACTTACCAAATTGGTCAGTCAATCCTGAGGTTATCCAACTGTCAACCGGGAAATGCCTGTTTTTCATTTAGATTTCGGGTTTTTTTTTTCCCATATAGATTTCGGGTTATAGCAGTTGGCTAAGGGAGTTTCATAGTCATTAGAGCTCCAACTTGACCCATAAGGTGCAGCACTAGTTTGACCCGTAAAATTTGAACTTAGCTATTCGCGAAGGTTTATGGGAACAGCAAGGGGTACCGACTATAAAACTCCCTTTGCCACTGCTACCTTCTTACCCATACGAGAATGGGCAGACTCCGTTTTGCTCATAGCGCGTAAACGGTTGGAGCTATGGAAAAGTGGAAGGAGTCCATCCGAATGGAAATTTCAAGAGCTACAACTTTTCTTCTATGACAATTTTCGATTTCTCGAACGGTATTCGAGATAATTCAGCTTTGCATCGATAAAAGCCGAAAAAAAGTGAAATAATGGCGGTGCATAGCCCTTGAAATCGTTATAACTCCGTCAAATGAAATTTACACACAAAACCCGTTAAGGGCATTGTAAAACAAGTAATTACAAACATTTTAAGACCTCGAACGCCTAATTCTACTGAGCGACTCGGGAGAAATCGCGTTTTTAAGATTTGCGAACGTTATCCGACCGACAAACAAAACGGAGGCTCATACCGGCTTTCTGCAGGGTCCGTTGAGTTCTTTACTTTATTACGAAAAAAATCAGATCGCTCTAGTTGATAGATAGGAACCGAAAATATAGTCAATAAACCATGTTTGGGTCATAAAAAATCGTCAAAAAATCTTGCTGCTTCATCATTTCATCATTTTTGGAAGAGATGACCTGGCAGGCCTTTTTTATTCGTTAAAGGAAGCAACTTCACGAAATATGAACAAAATCGGAGGGCGTCGGTACATTTCGTGTCTGTCTCGATATGGAATGACCCGTTAATGAATCCTAACACTCGCCGCACTTCGGTGTTTTAGAATATCGTAGCTCAAAATCGGCTATTTCTCATACCTATAATTACCGGTGGGCGACACGACAACTCTGACCAACTTTCGAGAAGTGGGTTACAGCTGAACCCCAAATTTTATCGTATTTCCGTTGTTTTAGAGACTGATTAACAACTCACATCATTCCTAACGTTTAGGTCATAATCAGAACAATTACAGCTCCCTCTTGGGAAAGCATTTGACGGGTTCTCAAAAAAAGTATAATCCTTGGCAGTCCCGTGGAGATAGAGAGAGGTGGGGGGGGGGGGGGCACTGGACTGCCATATACTTATATACGTATATATCAATTATTTATGAGAAAGAAATTTAGACAAGTTTATAGAATGAGAAAAAAGTTTTCCAATATTTCGAAAAAAATCTTGATTACAGAAAAATTATAGAAGAAATTATTTTAGGAGCCCTGGTCGCGGTGCTTCAATTTGGTATCCAAAGCCGGAACAAATAATTTATGATGACAAAATTTGTTAATCGTTTAAATTGAGGCCGTACATATATGGGGAGGAGTGGCAAAATGGGAAAAGGGACAGATCAATCTTTACTTTCCGATTTAGACGTGCTTTAATCGAACAATGGTTGGGCGTGGACCGATTCTAGATATTGAACAACGACTGAAAGACTATCGTTCCTATTCGCTCCATTAGGTATCATTTTCCGACTTAATTTAGAGCTGAATAACGCTGAATATGATGTAGGTAAACCCACCTCCCACTCATGCACATAAAAGTGCCTATGAAACCGTTTTACAGGAGAAGCAAAAAACCTTTTTTGAAGCATTCAACTGAATAGAAAGAATGTATTATAGTTTTAAAATAGTTTACATTCATTTAACATGTTTATTACATATGTTTTTGTAGAAGTCGTGATATTTAGGGTCCATGAACTCCAGCATAGCGAGTAAATCTTTTTTCTTAACCTCATTTATAACTGGAGTTTTTTCATCGGGGGGGAAACAGGTCATGCGTTTGAAAATGGGAAATTTCCCTTTCTTGAATATTGATGCGGATTCCCATTGTTCCATTTCGTTGAAAGTAGATCTTGTTTTTATCAGCGGAAGATCCGATTTGGAGATACGAATCCAGCTTTTAGTGGAAATCTTCAAGGCGGCGGTGTTCAAGTAGGTATCGCAAACCTGGGCGCAGTCAACGAAATCCTTTCTTTCCATCGTCACGACTTCAAACGGGTTATTCAACCTGGCATCTTTAACCATATTTTGGACCTCTTCCGGTACCATGCATTTGGATATTCTTTTTCTTTTTTCGATGACACCAAAATCTCTGTCACATGGCATGTACGAGTGCCCCGACACCAAGAACTTCAAATCAACGGTGTCAAAAAATCCTTTCAGAACGAGGAACGCTATCATTGATAGCACCATTTTGTTCTTGTTTTGCCCGCAGCAGTTGTCACACCATAGCTCTAAATGTTTTTTTGGGGTCAACTGTGAGGACAAAACTTTCAGCAAGCATGACGAAACTTCGTTACCGCCTCTGCGAATGAAGTGTTCAGTAACCACTCAGAAAAATGTGGAATAAACTCCAAAACTCACACGACCTATGAAATCGCAATTACAAGCATGAAAACACGCGTAAACAATGGAGAAGGTAACGCGCGTGGTTATCTACACTTTGCACCTACACCCTTTTTCAAGGCAAAAGCGTCTGCACATACAACCACCGCCATCTCTTGAGAGCTACAGAAACTAAAGTATCCAGAGTCTTGAGTTGTACCCTTTTCAAGGCTATTGGCCTAAGAACATAGAATTTTTTCGATGGAAAAACGAGTTAAAGAGTTGACAACTAGCGTTATCCCAATGGACCGCACCCTGAAGGGGTTTAATGTTACAACCTAACTGCAGCAGGGAATATTATGACTGAAATGACACTACCTTAAGTGATGGAGGTACAGGCCTGACTTGACTAGTTATACTGGGTTCGGCGTGGCTCGGCGTGGCGTGGCGTGGCGCGGCTTGGCGCGGCTCGGCTTGGCGTGGCGCGGCTTGGCGTGGCGCGGCTTGGCGCGGCTCGGCTTGGCGTGGCGCGGCGCGGCTTGGCGTGGCGCGGCTTGGCTTGGCGCGGCCTGGCTTGGCGCGGCTTGGCGTGGCGCGGCTCGGTTGTGGATCGAGCTAGTAGCTTGGCGCGGCTCGGCGTGGCGTGGCTCGGTTGTGAATCGAGCTGACAGCTTGGCGTGGCTCGGCTTGGCGTGGCTCGGATGGGAATCGAGCGGGTAGCTTGGCGTGACTCGGCTTGGCGTGGCTCGGGTGTGAATCGAGCTGGTAGCTTGGCGTGATTCGGCTTGGCGTGGCTCGGGGGTGGATCGAGCGGGTAGCTTGGCGTGACTCGGCTTGGCGTGGCTCGGAGGTGGATCGAGCTGGTAGCTTGGCGTGCAACAGCGCGCCGGGGTCCTCACAACGTAAGGTAGCGTCTTCACTACTGAAGGCGCGCCAAAAGCGAGCTGACTCTGCAACAGTACAAAACAACAAACACAACGTATAGCGCGGCGCGGATCGCGATCTGGGGGGCGTTCTAACGAACGGTTGAAAAGTATAGACGGGACGGGAACGGACTGCACAACACACGAGAGAGAGGTGTTCACAACTGTAGAGCATAGAAACGACTGGCTGACGCTTCATCGTCGGGAGCCCTGAGGTGGGTCCCGTCCCCACCCCGAGTCGCCTCCCTCCACGGGCCTAATTGGTGGGCCCCGAGAGGGGGAACAGTCCCGCTGTCACGGGGGTAGCTCCACCCTTCCCCTCCGCTCCGCTCTTCTCCCTAGGTGTGGGGGTACCAGGGGGGTGAAACTCCCCGCTGCCGTCTCCCTCTGAAGCTGAAGGGGAGGCCGGGGGGCCTACAACACTAAGCGTAATATATCGCAAAGTAAACAGATAATGTGGTATATCGCCTAATTTCCGATTTATGTCCATCGTAAGATTCTTATCACGTTTCCGCGTACTGGGCTTTCACCATGGCGATCGAAAAAAGCTAGAATTTCTTCCAACTTAACATTTACCACACGTTGGGGTTTTACAGCAACCTACACTGACATTGACGTCTGAACTGCAGCTAGAATAGCCTTCCATCTCATTGGACATAGATATTTGGATCACTTTGCCGAATGTTTTTGATTTTCGGAATGTTTCAATTGCTTCCGAGTCTACCAAGGTAGCGGAAGCGTTGTTTTCACTTTCGGAATGTGAAATTTTTTTGTCTTCAAAATCAAAAATTCCACTCGCATTTTGCGTTTTAGACCTTTCTGAACAATTTTGGTTCCGTGTCTGTCTGTCAGCAAATCCTTGTTACGGGCAAAACTACACGAAGTTATAGTCCGATTTTGATGAAATTTTCAGAGATTGTGCGGGTTGGGGTGTAGATGGTCCCCTATGGGTTTCATGACCCCCGAATCAATTGTAGCCTCTGCGCATGCGCAATCGTGAAATCCTTGTTACGCGCATAACTCCGGGAGTTTATGACTGATTTCGATGAAATTTTCAGGGATTGTTCGGTTGGATGTGTAGATGGTCCCCGATGAGTTTCATGACCCCCGGATCAATAGTAGCCTCTGCACATCCGGGCACGTGAAATCCTTGTTACACACATAACTCCGGGAGTTCATGACTGATTTCGATGAAATTTTCAGGGATTGTTCGGACTGATGTAAAGATGGTCCTCGTGAGTAATAAAGAGAAAATAAAGTTTTAGTCTCGAGCTTGATTGAACGAAGTTCTTCAGTCAATAATAATTTTCAATGATCTATACAGTCATGGTATGGATACGAGGAAGCTACGTGCCACACTCACTTGGCAGACGTTTTTGTTGGGTGAGAACTAACTGACATTTACCTACATTTATGCGATTGCGACGTGTACATGAACAATTTTGATGTATGTCTCAGACTGATAGCTTAGATTGCAGCTAGATTATCCACGTTTTTCATTAGATGTAGATATCTGAATCACTAGGCGATATGTGTTCGGTTTTCGGTGTAGTGTAATTTCAATAAATCGCCAATTATTCGCTATATGCAAGTAAAATTTGTAAATGTATGTAATGTTTTTACATTTATGCGATTGCGACGTGTACATGAACAATTTTGATGTATGTCTCAGACTGATAGCTAAGATTGCAGCTAGATTATCCACGTTTTTCATTAGATGTAGATATCTGAATCACTAGGCGATATGTGTTCGGTTTTCGGTGTAGTGTAATTTCAATAAATCGCCAATTATTCGCTCTATACAAGTAAAATTTGTAAATTTATGTAATGTTTTTACATTTATGCGATTGCGACGTGTACATGAACAATTTTGATGTATGTCTCAGACTGATAGCTTAGGCCCCTTTCACACCAAACGAATCCGAATCAATCAGAATCATTCCGAATCAAGTTGAATCTGATTGACCAAGATTCGGCTTCCAGCGTTCCGTTTAAATGTAAAGGGACTCTTTTCCCGCCTTCAGACCGGACGAATCTGCTTCAATCAGGTTTGATTCGAGATCCCACTTGATTCAACCGGTTGGATTCTTCGTCCGGTCAGTCTTGAATCAACAACCGTACGAGATGGACGTGGAACTATTCATTTTAAAAGTGAAGGAAAATAGTGCAATATATGACGCCAGTGATAAAAATCACAGCAACAGAAATGTCATATCTTCTGTGTGGAGAAAAATTGGCGAAGATTTAAACATTCCAGGTAAGAATTATATTGTACTCAGTAATAATAATCATTATTTAATGTCAGATCATATGCCCGTATTGATTGTATTTTGTAATAATTGAATGTTTCGGCTATAAATGAAAAGGAATTGTACTACACCACACTGTGTATCACCAATATTTTAATAAAATGAATGGAAAACCAATTTTTTATGTTATGTATCCACACTTTTCTTGTTTTCTGTTTCCGCCGTTGCCTCCTACGAAACACTATTGCATTTAAAACTACTGCGTCCATGATGAAATCGCAAAAGCAACTGAAGGAAAACAAAAAGAAGATGAAAGGATTATTATAGATTCAAGTTGATTCAGCTGGTGTGAAAGCGTGGAGATGGCGAATCAGATTCAACTTGACTCGGAGTGATTCTGATTGATTCGGATTCGTTTGGTGTGAAGGGGTTGTAATGAATGAGAACTAATTGGAAGTTACCAACCTTTATGCTATTAAAATTCGTAAATTAACGTACGTATTTCGATGTGTAGACAGACTTCTCGCACTGAAGCTAAAATAGCATAATTGGGTCATTCCATACCCAGACAGACTCGAAATGTACCGACCCCCTCCGATTTTGTTCATACTTGGTGTAGTTGGTTGTTCCATTAACGAATAAAAAGGCCTACCAAGTCAGTTCCTCTAAAAATGAACGGTTTCGGAAGATATAGCAGTATGATATTTTGACAATTTTTTCGATTTTGGTTTATTATTCAATAATAAACCATTGTAATCGCTCTGGAAAAAAAAAATTCTAACCCCCCCTGAAAATTTCATGGTTTACGTTTCAAAGGGTGTAGAATCCGAATCTACAATAAAAAATTTTCCGTCCGTCCGCCGTACGCACGATATCTCCGAAACGGCTGGAGCAAAAAATCTGAAATTTTCAGGAAAAATCCATCTTGGTCCGACGACGCCCCAATTCTTGAGCCAGCTCCCTCACTCAATTTAAAGTGCCCTTTAAGAGCTGTAAAAGTTTTGTAAAATCCCTGAAAACCTCAAAACTAGTCGAATCGGCTCAAATATTTTCCTATTTGAAGAACATACCATTAGGAATCAAATGAGCCCTTCCCCACGTCCGTAGCTCAAACCATTCCCGATGTATGGCCCGATTTATGGTGCCAACATTTGCGTTTTTTCGTTTATTATTGTTTGTTTGTAACCAAGTGATGTCCAGCCGATAGCGTCGAGTTGTAGTGAATGTGGATACTGGAGAGATAGCCGATGTGAATACTTGTAGTGTAGTTAGTAGCCGATACACGGGTTGAAGCATTCTGATAATATATAGGTAAATATTATTCAATATTATTACTGGAGTTTATTATTCAATATTATTACTTGGGTAAATAAGTATTCTTTCACTGGCGTTTATTATTCAATTGGCTTGCGTTCGTGATTTGAATCTGTACTAAGCTTCGGAGTGTGCGTGTTTTACAGGTGATAGAGCGATTATCGAATTTCAGGAGATATGCATAGACCACGTAAGTCGGTTCTCATCCAAAACACCCATTTGGATCGATCCGCTAAATCTGTCTACCTTTGGCTACATCGTTTAAATTTCGATTTGGGGAAGTTTTAACGCAATACGAGAGCTAGAGGACTTGATAAATTATAGATGTTTTTATTGTGGGGAGGTATTGAGGTTCAGTAAAAAAACGCTGCAAATTCTTTCACTGGGGTTTATTATTCAATCGGCTTGCGTTCATGATTTTAATTTCTACTAAGCTTTGGAGTGCGCGTGTTTCACAGGATAGAACGATTATTGAATTTCAGGAGGCACACAAATATGATCAACTGATCAATCCAAATAGGTATTTTGGTCGAGAACAGATTCACGTGCTCCATGTATATCTCCTGAAATTCAATAATCGCTCTATCACCTGTGAAACACGCACACTCCAAAGCTTAGTAGAAATTCAAATCATGAACGCAAGCCGATTGAATAATAAACCCCAGTGAAAGAATTTGCAGTGTTTTTTATGTCCTAAACATGGTTTTTTTACTGTATCTTCGGTTTCAATCGACCAAATTAAGCGTGCGCGGCCTGATTTTCTTCGTAATTAAGTAAAGAATGCAATGGACAATGCAGAAAGCCGGTATGAGCGTCCGTTTGGTCTGTCGGGAGGATAACGTCAGCAAATCTTAAAAATGTGATTTCTCCCTAGTCGCTCAGTAGAATTAGGCGTTCGAGGTCTTGAAATGTTCGTAATTCCTGTTTCTACAATGCCCCCAACGGGTTTTGTGTGTAAATTTCATTTGACGGAGTTATAACGATTTTAAGGGCTATGCACCGCCATTATTTCACTTTATTTCGCCTTTTATCATCGATGTAAAGCTGAATTATCTCGAGAACCGTTCAAGATATCGAAAATTGTCATGGGAGAAAAGTTGTAGCTCTTGAAATTCCCATTCGGATGGACTGCTTCCACTTTTCCGTAGCTCCAACCGTTTACGAGCTATGAGCAAAACAAAGTCTCCCCATTTACGGGTATGGGTAATAAGGTAGCAGTGGCAAAGGGAGTTTCATAATCAGTATTATTTATTTCAGCACCAACCGAATACGAACGTTTTCGAACATATTTCAGTTGTAATTAGGGGAATTAATTGAAAGTCAACTTCCATTAACGAATCGCAATCTGTAAATTACCCATTTTGGAAGGTGAAAGACTTGATCTTAAAATTTGGCTATATCGGCCTTCATTGTTATTTTAGATTTTCGGTATGTTTCTATCTTGATAGATACAGAACTAATTGACAGTTATCAACCTTCACGCAAGTACAATCTGCAAATTAACGGAATTTAATTATGTAAACTGACATCTCACTCCTTAGCTTGAATCCTTCAGTTGTGTTGGATGTTGATAAATATTTAGATCACTTAGCTGAATTTTGTAGTTTGCTGAATTTTATATCAATGGATGAGAACTAACTGCCCATTTCATTACGTATTTTGACGTATATTTAAGACTGTCTTGATCTTGAATTGTGGTTCGAATAGCCTTCTTTCCATGAACGTTTTAGGTTTTCTTTAGGTATATTTTAATAAAGGCTAATGAGCTGATAATGATGGTTGTAATGGATGAGAACTAACTGACGGTTACTTACCTGTATGCAGTTACAATGTAGCTTGAATATCCATAATTTTCATTTGATGAAGACATTCAAATCACTGTGCCGAATGGTTTTCGGTATATTTCGATTAAAATGTTCAGCCTTGTAGATTTCAGATGAGAACTAATTGAAAATTGCGAACCTTTACGCAGTTACAATTTGTAAATTAACGTATGTCGATGTATGTTTTTATTTCATACTGACATTTTACACTGAAACTAAAATAGCATACTTAGCTCATTTTCGTAAGACGTAGATATTTACGAGTACACCGACCCGAATATTTTGGCTTTTGGAATATTTCAGTTGTAATGAATGAGAACTAATTGAAAGTCACCTTCCATTACGGAATTACGAATTTTGGCGTATGTTAAAGACTACTATAACAACTATAATAACTAATTGACAGTTATGCAAGTACCATCTGTAAATTTACAAAATTTAGTGTCGTAAACTGACACCTCTCGCTGGAGCTTGAATACCCTCCAGTTGTGTTAGATGTTCATAGATATTTGGATCACTGAGCCTAATTTTCTTTTTGGGTAAATTTTGTTTTAATGAATGAGAACTAACTGCCAGATACCTTGAATTGCTGAATTTAAGAATGACTTCATATTACATTTCAGCTAGAATAGCCTTCATACTCATGAACGTTTCAAGTTTTCTTTATATTTTAATCTTAATCTTCTTGAATGGATGAGAACTAACTCACGTATTTTGACAAGTATTACAGACTGACTTGATCTCAAATTTTAGCTAGAATGCCCGTATAAGTTTTCGGTGCATTTCTGTCTTAATAGATAGAGAATTAATATACAATTATTTTCCTTTTTGCGAGTACTACTAGTAAATTAACGAAATTTAGTGTTGTAACAAGACATCTCATTCCATAGCTTGAATGTTCTTCATCTGCGTTAGACGTTCATGGATATTTGGATCACTGATATGTTTATTATTCTTTTGATATGTGTCGATGATTGCCTTCTAGCGTCCAGTCAGAAACAGCGAATAAAGTAAGTAGTCGGATATTTAGTGAGTCTGAAATACCTATATAATAGGGTGCACCAAATAAGTTTCTAGTTCTAAAAATGATTTGGAAAAAAAAAAAATCAGGGAAATCTTTGTGAATCGAAATCATTTTATTAATGAAATTTTAAAGAAATATATAGTAAAAGAGAGCAAAATTAGCAATATACCCATTTGTCCAAAATTGATCCAAAATTTTTCAGTTGAATGAAATGGGGGTCACCTATTGTTCCTATTGGATAGTTATGGGTTTTTTAGTGCTATAATGAAATCGAGGAATTTAACATGAAGGTAACATAAAATTGAGTGGACTGATACAAATCGTCAGATCGCAGACTTAAAATCACCGTCGCTAAAGAGTTCAAATTTAGGAAGATATTAAATGAAATTTTGCAAAATCTTGAAATATATAAACAAAACCGATATCTGGATTATGAATATCTCTTTACGTTCAATAAACTGATATAAGCCAATTAGGTATAATGTTATCGATCTAAGTGGTAAACTATGAAGTACGATCTCTGGTTGATAAACATTCCAAGTCAAGTTGTCCAAAATTGAAATGAGTCCGTAACACTAGACTTTTTTACTAAATTTTTGTGTGAAACAAACAAAGATGGGAAATTATAAATGTGTATAAATTTCAGTTTAAGGCTGAAAGTTCGGATCCAGAAAATTACTTCACGGATTCTTGATACGAGGAAGGAGGGAGTGCTAAGATGAAGTCCCTGTACAAGAATCGTGCTCGAATAATGAACATCAATCCAATAGTGTTTCCACTAATCCGTCAAGAACATGTGTTTTTGGAAACTTAAGATCTCGAAGAGTTCGTAATTCCCGTTAAGTTGCTTTTCTCCAACGAAATAAATTTTATATTCTTCGTACAAAAAGGTGAACATAAAATTTGCGATTAGACAAGAAATTTTATAAGGAAATCCAGTTTATCATAAGACTTATTGCTGAATTCTTCTGAAAATGTATCAAAACTGAAAATGGACGTCATTTGTGTTTTTAAAGGATTTCAGAACGTAGGTCGGAGATACCTTCCATTAAGAAATTAAATTGGATTTAGACGTATATCCAAACCACTGACTTGATGTTGAACCATTTTGCGGCATTCTTCTCATTTTCGATGTAGTTTTCGGTGTATATCAATTTTGCAGACTGAGACCAATTCACCCTGTATAATGAAAACTCGAGCAAAATTAGCAGTTTTGAGATAATCAAAATTTTGATGCCAATAATTTTCATCCGTTGTTTTGCTGGTCTCGATAATGATAATAACAATGAACCTATTGTTCCTATAGAAAGTTATAGGGTTATTATTGTATAAGAGAGGAATTTATAAAAAAGTAACATAAAATTGAGTGGACTGATACAAATCGTCAGATCGCAGACTTATTGACAAAATCACCGTCGCTAGAAGAGTTCCTGAAATTTAGGAAGATGATTGGCCATGAATTTTGTTAAATTGTAATGTAGATATATTGCATAATCTTGTAATTCTGTTTTTAGAGGCCGTGGGAGTAAACAAAAACCGATATCTGGATTATGAGATATCTCTTTTACGTTCAATAAACTGATATAAGTAAGTAACCAATTAGGTATAATGTATATGTGACGATCTAAGTGGGCAAACTATGAAGTGAAGGACGATCTCTGGTTGATAAACATTCCACGTAGTCAAGTTTATAAAACAAAGTCAATCTCGAATTGAACGTATTATACAAACGAGTAGAACGTAACACTGCAGACTTTAAGTAACACTAAATTTTTGAAACAGAAAATTGTGAAATTGGGAAATTCTAAATGTGGTTTAAATTTCAGTTTAAGGCTGAAAGTTCGGATCCAGAAAATTACTTCACGGATTCTTGATACGAGGAAGGAGGGAGTGCTAAGATGAAGTCCCTGTACAAGAATCGTGCTCGAATAATGAACATCAATCCAATAGTGATGAGTTCCACTGTCGTTTGTCAATCCGTCAAGAACATGTGTTTTTGGTTCAAGATCTCCCAGTTCATAATTCCCGTTGCTAGTTGCCTTTCTACAACGAAATATATTTTATATTCTTCGTACGTAATACAAGAATGGTAGTAATTGTAAGATAGATACACAGCAAGATATACTAGACTTAGTAGACAAGAATGGAACGATCCAGTTCAGTAAGACTTACTACTTAGTATTCTCCTTAATTATCAATCACTGAGCCGACTTTTCCGTCTTGATATATTTGTATTTTTAAAGGATGTGAACTAACTGCCAGTTACCTTCCATTAAGAATTTGCTATGTTTAAATTGCATATTTAGACGGTTATTAAAGACTGACTTGATCTTGAATTTTGCCTAAAACGGCCTTCATTCTCATTTTAGGTTTTCGGTGTAAATCTATCTTGATAGATAAGACCAATTGGTAGTTATCAACCTTCATACAAGTACCATCTGTAAATTGACGAAATTTAGTGTTGTAAACTGACACCTCACTTGAATTTTGGCTAGGATAGCCTTCATTTTCATGAACGCTGTAGGTTTTCGGTATATTTCAACCTTAATAGCTGATAATAATAGTTTTAATAGGTAACTAACTAAAAGATACCTTCCATTACGAAATTTCGATGTGTTTATTGCGTATTTTGACGTATATTTTATACTTGACTCGATCTAAATTTTGGCTAGAATAGCTTTCATTTTCATGAACGCTGTAGGTTTTCGGTATATTTCAACCTTAATAGCTGATAATAATATTTTGAATAGGTAACTAAAAGATACATTCCATTACGAAGTTTCGATGTGTTAATTGCGTATTTTTACGTATATTTTATAATTGACTCGATCTAAATTTTGGCTAGAATAGCCTTCATTTTCATGAACGCTGTAGGTTTTCGGTATATTTCAACCTTAATAGCTGATAATAATATTTTGAATAGGTAACTAACTAAAAGATACCTTTCATTACGAAATTTCGATGTGTTAATTGCGTATTTTGACGTATATTTTATAATTGACTCGATCTAAATTTTGGCTAGAATAGCCTTCATTTTCATGAACGCTGTACGTTTTCGGTATATTTCAACCTTAATAGCTGATAATAATATTTTGAATAGGTAACTAACTAAAAGATACCTTCCATTACGAAATTTCGATGTGTTAATTGCGTATTTTGACGTATATTTTATAATTGACTCGATCTAAATTTTGGCTAGAATAGCCTTCATTTTCATGAACGCTGTACGTTTTCGGTATATTTCAACCTTAATAGCTGATAATAATAGTTGTAATAGGTAACCAACTGAAAGATACCTTCCATTACGAAATTTCGATGTGTTAATTGCGTATTTTGACGTATATTTTATACTTGACTCGATCTAAATTTTGGCTAGATCGTCAAGGTGCGTTACACGTTCATAAATATTTGAATCTCTGCCAAAAACATCATGCTCTCTTATATCTTGGGCGATATTAAACCCTCGGTAAATAACTGTATACACGAAAGTTGGGGTTTTTTAAATATAATGTAAGTTTGATTGATGAGTGGTCGCATTACGTGAAGCTCCCTTAATCATTCGGTATTTCGATATTTGCTTTTATTTAAATAAAAATTTTGACGTCTCAAGGGGGATGTAACGCGAAAATGCATCTCTGGATCGTAGACTTTTTTCGCACGCTCGCGAGACTGCAAGGATTTGCCCCCTTCGATGAGCTCGCCCAAAATAAAAGAACGAATCTTAATAAAAGAAATTAAAAGTCTAAAAAAAACCGGCTCCATTGCATCGGAACAACTTTTGCCAAGGTCAGCGCATTTTTGCAGCCCATCCCCTCTTTTCTTTGTATTGGTTCATCGACCCGTCCGCTGTTTCTTAGTTTATCAACATCTAATGCATTTATTCGTTGTAGAAAAAGTTGAAATTGAGTTTTAAAACCCGAAAGGAAGGTGTGAGGACAAATGCGTCGTTTATTTCTTTGAGGGGACATTCAAAAAGTGGGATTTTAGTTATGAAAAAAAAAATTTTCTTACCGTTTAGATAGAAACTGTTGAATTGTTGGGCCAATTTCAGCAATCTCGATACGAGACTGCCTTCTCCGTTCATCTTGTACATTTCTGTCTGTGGGAAGAAGCGGGAAATTTCTAGTCGCGCCGGGGAAGGTGGGTTGGGACTCCAACTGTCACAAGCCAACTGTCAAAAAATGGGGGTTTTGGAAGAGAGAGAAATAGTCCGACGAGCGCGGGTTGTGCCTACATCGCGCGAGATCCGACTGACGTTCGGAAGCGACTGCCCTTTCCGTTTCGGTTTTGTTGTCATTCTGCATTTGAGCGCTGCCAACTTTCCGGCTCGAAATTACCTCGTTCAAAACCAATAATATGCAAGGTTGCCAACGGAATAAACGCCGGCTCCTACGACGCGACATGACAGTTTTCCTCCTCGAAATGATCCGAAATCGATCTATTCACCATAAATTTCGTCGAAAAGATATTACCGTGGAATGCAGATAAAGATCGTATAAATTTTAAAAAGAACTTTTCAGTGTTTGAATGTTGGATCTCCTTTATAAGTGCAGATCTGTCCCAACTCTGAGCAAAAGGGCATCATTCCACCCTCCCGCCAACTGAATCTAATTTTAATACACCAAATTTAGTGAACAAACCAGTGGTATAATTGAACTAGTTCTCGACATTTGCATTGCTGCAACTTTCTCTTCCCTAAGTTTGAGGATGAATGCTTCCAGATCCACAACACATTGAGTAAAAAGTAAGATAGATACCCATCTATAGACTTACAATCACCCGATTGTAACTAGAACGGACGATGTTCAGCTTCAGATTCTCGGGAATGTGCGAGGGTTCAAAATTTAATTTCTCGAGTATGTTATGTTCAAGGGGTGCAACCCACAGTTGAAGAGGTTTGATGAATGCTTCCAAATCCACAGCACATTGAGCAAAAAGTAAGGTATTTATGTGATTCACACTGGATGGACAATGTTCAGCTTCAGATTCTCAGGAATGTGCTAGGGCTCAAAACTTATATTTTCGAGTATGTTATGTTCAAGGAGTATAACCCACAGTTGAAGAGGTTTGATTGAATGCTTCCAAATCCACAGCACATTGAGTTAAAAGTAAGGTATTTATGTGATTCAAACTTTACAGACAGTGTTCAGCTTCAGATTCTCAGGAATGTGCCAGGGCTCAAAACTTAGTTTTTCGAGTATGTTATGTTCAAGGAGTATAACCCACAGTTGGAGAGGTTTGATGAATGCTTCCAAATCCACAGCACATTGAGTTAAAAGTAAGGTATTTATGTGATTCAAACTGGACAGACAATGTTCAGCTTCAGATTCTCAGGAATATGAGAGAGTTCAAAACTTAATTTCTCGAATATGTTATGTTCAAGGAGTATAACCCACAGTTGAAGAGGTTTGATGAATGCTTCCAAATCCACAGCACATAGAGTAAAAATTAAGGTAGGTACATGGGTGATTCCCACTAGACGGGCTATGTTCAGCTTCCTATTCTCAGAAATATGCGAGAGTTCAAAACTTAATTTCTCGAATATGTTTTGATGATTCAGATGATTCAAATAATGCAAACTCAAATGGCGGCAAATCAAAAAACTAACGAGAAGCCATCGCAAATTGATCAATTTATCAAATATCAAAACCGAGCACCGGAAGCCGAAAACCCATCTCAAACTAAGGGGAAAGAACAGAATGTGAAAAGAGAGCTACCCGCTTCGGTAGAAAACCAGAAACTACCAACACATTATGAAGCAGCGATTGATAAAATACCATTCTTCCCACCGTGCAATCCCACATCGGCAATTCAGTTTTTAATTGCGTTGTCAGAATTAAATGACTTGATACAAATCCTGAGGTGGTAACAAGGTTAATGTTGAAACCTAGGTTCAGCTACTTGAGGACAATGCTGAACGACACTCCTTTAGTAACATACGACGTAGATTAAAACGAGAATTGTTGTCAGGCATAGCAATAACAGAGCTGACATCGAAACATCTAAATCGACCCCAAGGCCGAAATTAAACGTTACGAAATTAAGTAAAGACATATTTAAGCATCATGCAATAATTGATTGCTACGAACCAGAGGTTAGTAGCAATTCAAATGATGTTAGCAAATGTCAATAGTACAACACACCAGTACTTTTCGTTTCAAAAGGCACCAACCAACAAGGAGGAAATGAGCACGTTAATACAACACGTAGAACAAACAATATGAATCCAACGTGCGTCATATCAAACTACTCCCAGACCACAACAGTAGCAGGCCACTATCACTTGCCATTTTTGACTAGCGCTTCCGAACTCTTCGAAGTCTGAACAGCTACTGAAAAGGGTTTGCATCGGAGGATCGGTCCCGAGGATTTTGGCTCTTCCGAAAATCCAGCCGTTCTTCCCCGAGCCACGTCGAGCCGCTAGAACTCCCCACACATGGGCCAGATCGGAATGTGCGGGGGCTTCAAAACTAAGTTTTTCGAGTAAGTATGTCTTTTTTTTTTTTTTTTTAATTACGCCGATCTATTATGGCTCTTGCGCCATAAGACTTTTTGCAGCCCAATATAATTTAGAAAATGTTGACCATTTGGTGTCGTCCGTGTTAAATGACTGTCTAATGTCCTCGAGTCGAGGACAGTCAAAAAGGTGTTGAGATGTCATGGCAGAGTTTGTAGTGCAGAGGGTGCAACGGGGCTCATCCTTCAGGTGAATCCTGTGCAGGTGTGCGTTTAGATAGTCGTGTCCAGTGATGGCTCTGAAAGCAGCTACCGACTCGTGTCGAGGGAGGTCTTTTGGGACACGGTCATTGGGGTTTAGTAGGGTGGCCCACTGTTTCCCTTCTGCCGAGCGTCTCAGATCTTCCTGCATTTTGAGATCGATGGAGGTCCTTGTCAAGCTTTTTGCTGCAAGGAAGCTGACTGGCGCATGGGGCATATCCATCTGGGAGCCTTCTTTGGCTAGGGCATCTGCCCGCTCATTTCCCCAGATCCCAACGTGAGAAGGGATCCATTGAATTGCCAATATAAGTCCACCATCGATCAAACGCTCCATGAGTCCTCTACCCTCAAGCACATCCCGGGAGGCCGTCTCTTCAGTGGAACACAGGCTTACAATTGCAGCCTGGGAGTCGCACAGAATGACGCATCTTTCACAGCCTATGTCAGCTACCATTCTGAGAGCCAGCAACACAGCTCGAATCTCCCCATCGAAATGGATCATGTTCAATAAGTATAACCCTCAGTTTACGAGGTTTGATTTAATTGGCCTCATGGCTCAATCCGCCGAAGCGGTACGTACTCTTGATAGTACATACATTACATAGATAACTCTTGATAGTAAGGACGGGAGTTCAAACTCAGTCAAAGGTATCAATATTTTTTGGCCGTAAAAATTAGATATTCGTTCTTCAAATAAAAACTATTGCTGATGGATAGTTTTTCACGGTCAGTACTCATCCTCAACCCCAAATCGCGAAATTTGAATTTAGATATACCTACCCACGTTACCGACAGTGATGCAATGCAACTGACTCGGTAAGATTCAAATCTACAAAAATTGATTAGAAAATGATTTTTATTCAAAAACTTTGTGCTAAAGAATAGATCAATCAATCATTGTTTTGTTGATCAACATTATACGTTGCATTGAGCACGCATTACAACTTCAAATTTCAAAATGTAGATAGTAGTAAGACTTGCTGTACTTGGCGTAATAAGTTTTATAATGCAGATATCAATGAAGCAATACTTGCAGGAAGCTTCCTTCCAAGTTGTAACATTATCACATGATATGAAATGAGATCAAATGTTCATTATCGTGGAATTATGGTCCGTCCCTTCTATGAATGACTCATCCACAAAACATAGACAATTATCAACAATTTTATTTGTATTTTCTCAATCTTGAGCTAAAGTTTTATCTGTAAATTTCCCATGGAATTCGTTGGTTGTTCAGCTTCAATTTTGCTGAAGAGTCGATGAAACATTAAGACTTTCAAATTGTTCTCTTCCTATGTATTTTTTTTTTTTTTTTTTTTTTTTTTTTAATTTTTCGCTCCATTCGCTCATTCTTTTGCTTGACATTTATTGGCGCATTTGCCATGCAATGCTGTCTTTACATTCGCTCATTGTTCAGCTTCAATCAGAATTTTGCTGATGAGTTGATGAAACATCGTGATCACCCGAATCGCTCTCTTCTGGTATAATTTGCTTAATTTTCTACTCCATTTTCTCAATCTTTCGCTATAGTTTTATTGGTACATGTCCCGTGGTAAGCTGTAGGTTCATTATACATTATTGGATTGTACTGTATTTTGTAGTATGGATTGGACTGTAGGTTTATTATACATTATTGGATAGATAGATTGTTAAAATACCTCACGATGTGTTATCGGGTACGCGGCGCAGGTATAGAGTTTCCAAAGGTATGATGAAGTAGACTCCTAACTACATGATACATCGTGAGTGTAACGTCGGTTCTTTGTACCTGGTTTTCTTGCAACTTCACTTTAGTTATATAGAATGGGATCGAGTAGGCTACCACTTCAACTCGCGAAAGAGAGTATTAGGCTGGGTGTTTTTTGGTATGCGAAGTGGAAGAGTGGATTTGAGTGAATTTGAATTGAACCCGAGTTCAGTTAAAACAGTTACAAATGTACACAATGTTACATGTTACAAAAATTGCGTTTTCCATTAAACTATTAGTAAATTTTACGCTCTTTCCAACGGTATCATCAGATTTAAGATTGCTCTTAGAACAAGGGAGTTATAGCCGTTTTAGTGAGGAAAGGTCGAAAACACGAAAAAAATCTTAAAAATAAAAAAAGTAGAATTTGTAGCGGAGTAAAAAAAAAAAGTTAGGTGACAAAAAATGTTGCAAATTAGTTGTAGAATCGACCCCTGGATTTCCGCCTATTACAAGTGTAGACACCCTGTATAAGCAGATCCTTCGCCCTATTTGGACCTATGGGATACAGATCTGAGGCTGTGCCAAGAAATCATATATTAAGAAAATCCAAACCTTTCAGAATAAAATACTGAGAAGTATAGTTGGAGCCCCTTGGTACATGCGAAACGATGATATTCATCGAGATTTGAGGATGGAGACAGTCTATGAAATTATTGCAAAATACGCAAGGAAGCATGAACATCGCCTCCACAAACACGTGAACCCAGAGATGCTCTACGTTTTGGACAACGAAGGTGAAATCCGACGTCTCAAGCGAAACAAACCACTGGATTTAGTAGTGCTGCGTGGATAGAAGTGCAATCGAACTCAGTGCTAATTAATTGAGCTATAAAATAAAGGGCTAGATTTTGCTGTAAACCTACCCTCTTGGAGTGTACCTTTATTGATATGTAAAATTGCTAGATGAAATGTATTTGATGTTTCAGTCGCAATAATAAATCACGAAAAAAAAAATTGTGTTATTCACCTATTTCTTTTTAACCTGCGTAGCAGGGCCATTTAACTAGTCTTCTATACAAATGTTTGAAATCTCCTTCTGTTGACATGCACAGCCACTTAAGCCCTATTATTTAGCAAGTACTGTTGAAAGTTCGCTGCGAACAACTAAATTTAAATTGCAGAAGATGGAACCGGGGTACTCTGGAAGCAAGATATTCGTTACGTAATACTGGTCAGGACGAGGATGTGCATCACTTCCTTTGTAAGTGTCCTATTTTGTCGGAATTTAGGTTGAGATATTTCGGCAAGGGGTTTTTCGATGGACCGGATTTGATAGAAACTATAAACGGGTCAGAAAAAACAATGTTACTGTACAAATTTGTGAGAGACGCCAGAGCCTACAGGAAGTATTTGGTATCTGAATTTAATTATGGATAAACTACCATTAATCCTACCCATCAGCTGTTTACCCAAAAAAAGGAAAATATTTCAATTTTAATGATTGGTACAAGTTAATTATTTGTATTATTATCTGAAACTGAATTTGAGAAGAATAAGTTTAATTTATATAATTATACCGGCAGATCCGGATTCATGGCGATATCCGCCAAATCCTATTAGTTTTATACGAATATTATTTGATGTACGAAGTGCTTTTCCTTTCAATAAAACATATTTCTACTTCTTCTTCTTCTTCTAGATTGTTAAAATTACATCATTACAATAATAAATAATACAATATCCGAGATGGATTGTGTTACGCTGTGGCCTGGAGTTGGCTCTTACCTCTGAATTTGTATTAAGTACCTGTAACACTGTAGTTGTACAACATTAATTATTAAAACCAATGTTATTAATTTTCCGGAATAGCTTATTTTTTAAATAGCTACGTTTATCTTGAACTCAAAAATATTTATTATCTAAGTGTGTAGCGCTGTATTTCTTGATGTGTCACAAGCCTTTGATAAAGTGTGGCATGTTGGGTTAATTAACAAATTGCAAGGGATCTGAATTTGTATTAAGTACCTGTAACACTGTAGTTGTACAACATTAATTATTAAAATTTTAATTCCCCTTTCATGGAATACGTCATTTATATTGCTGTCAATGTTATAAAATCATTAATTTTCGTTTATGAAGTACTCATACGGGTCATCTTTTATTAGTTAAATAGCTTATTTTTTGAATAGCTGTACACTATTTATCTTGATTAGATTTCTGATTTTTTCCAAATCTTCATTTATTATCTGCATTTGTTGTCATTTGAGCAAATGTATTTTTAACTCTCCGCAATTTCAGTCTCTGCGATTTTGGTCAATGCTGTCTCACATCAGCAAAATATAAACTTCTTTGTTTAAGAATTATTTTGAGCATATTCAATGTGTACAATTGATGGATAGTTAACAAATTCAAATTATGGAGTAATGTATCGGTGTAATAGCGCTTGGGCTTATTAAACAATGCCCTTAATGTCATTTTTTTTTAAATCTTAGAATTGTTATCAATTAGGTACTTGAAAAGGCTTCTATTTCAATGGCATATTGTAAAATTGACTTGAACAGCGCCTGATGAATCTTTAGTTCTTCTGATAGAAATTTGGTTCTTTACAGATGGACGCATTTTTTAGTTTTTGACGTTCTATGACTTCACATTCGTTCATTCTTAGCTTGAATCAGAATTTTGAAGAAGAGTTTATGAAACAGCGTGACTTCCAAATTGTTATCTTTTGGTATAATTTGGTTGATTTTTTACTCCATTTTCTCAATTTTTGCTAGAGATTTTACCTTTTACCTGTACATTTCCTATGTAAAGCTACGTCTTTACATTCGTTCGTTATTCAGCTTTGGTGGGAAGTTTACGAAACATCATATCCTAATGAACATTCAATTGTTGAAACCACTGTCCGGTACGGAATCACCTCCAACATTAAACTCTATACATCAATGTTACGCCCTATCAGTATTGATGTTCAAACTGGGATGCAGCCAGTGCAAGGCGAATCCGCAAGATCCAGGTACAGCAAAACCGAGCCGATTGATGACAAAGCGGAATGGTACGTTAGGAATTCCGTCATCCATCTCGATTTGAACGTACAAGAGGTGAAAATAGATACAGGATCGACATCTGTCCACCATTTCAACAAGTACTCATCACATCCCAACACAATATTGGACAGATTCACTGAGCAACTATCAAGTCTAACAATTGGAAGGCGACTCAAAAGAAGAAGACCAACCGACTCACTTGATGAGAATTAGTTACTCTAATCCTCAGCACCAGCTTACCAAGGAAAGTGATGAATTACTTGAGATTGGATGTGTTTTCCCTCATACAATGTTGCCTCATTCCTGATGTATTAAAATGATCAACTAGTATACATTTCAACAATACCTAGACGTTAGGGAAAATACTGTAGGTTCAAACTCAAATAAAAATGGGTTTTGATCCGGCTGGGGTCAACCGGCATATCTCCAGTCCAGCTAACTGGCGCCAGTCAGCTGGATTGCTAGCTGGCTTCGTGTAAGCACTACTGGCACCAGCTGACGCTCCAGTCCAGTGGAAAAAAGCCTATCCAGTGCTCTGGCTTGAGGAGTAGATTTGACGCCAGTCCAGTTCCCCCACCACCAAAAACTGAGAATGGCGCGGCCTACTGGAAGCGTGTGAACGACTCAGGCCTTATGCCAGTCCAGTACAGACCTGTCTGCATAATCAAGGGTAATACTCGATGCAGAAGTTCATCGAAAATAATAGGGCCAATTCTCAACAGAGATCTATATTCAATGGGATTTTCTAATCGCAATTCTGTTAACAGCTGAGATGATTCCCCAGAATCTCTCCTCAAAATCCATTTTCTCGTCCACTCTCGTTTCTTGTTAAGTTCTTCTTGCAACACCTCTAAACGGTTACTGGAGCCAGTCAGAGCTGGTCTCGCGTAAACACGGCTTTAACCTTGCACACGTGCCATTGTAAACCCACATACAAAGAAATGCCTACTGCAATTACAAAAACTGGAAAGTGATATCATTTACCAAAAAGTTGTTCATTACATTTTTTAAAAAATCATGAATTTCAAGTCAAACTTTTGATTAATTGATCGATTAATGGTTTACATAAATATCCAGAGGGCCATTTAGGGCGTTAAAGCCCTCTCTGAAGCTGTCCGAGGCAAATTAAGTTGGTTACTTACCTCACTTCAGCCAATCCAATCTACCTTTTCGTAGTACTGAGGGTTGACTTTGCAAATCGTGGAACGATTTCTGCTTGCCTTCGAGGTTTGTAGCAGTCTTGTCAATATAGGCCTTGTGAATAATCACTGTTTGCCCCACTGACAATTTAGTAAACTCACGTTTTTCATCAATTCACCGCGTATTTACAGCTAACAGTTCAGTCACAAGGGTTGGGGACAATCAACTGATAATAGGATGAGTGTTTAAGTGTGTTTAAGATAGTGTTAAGAGTGTTTCTTAAGAAATTTGCAAAGTCAACCCAAAAAATGCCCATGTAATTGAATTTGTCTGATTCGGATGAAGCATCCTACCTATAGGTAAAATGCGAACAACTCAAAGTTGTTCCGTTGAGGGTTTTGAAGATAAGTTGGAGGAAAGGATAGTCTACTCTTCCTGATTATAATGAAAGTTTTAAATTAGTAGGTACCGACATTCCTCCTTCCACGTCTCTTCCTCCATGATTTCTTTTTGTGTCTGCGGCGTACCTGGACTCCGGACGAACACTACATAGCTGTGATTAAAATGATAAACCGATAAGGTACTTGAGTTAAGAGGCGTCAGGCGTGTTTTGTGTGATACGGAAACGTGTTTTTCACTCTTGCAATACGTTTGTACTAAGTAAATCCTTTGATTTCTACTTCGCGAAACTCGAGAAGTGACCAGTGTTTTCCCATTGTTAGGTATGGGAAAAGATATCTATGACTTGTATCCTTACCAACCAACGTTACCTTGTTGTGGTTAACTGTTTTGATTGTGTACCTTGCTCCTGGGCCAATGTTTCAACTTTTATACTACTCAATTTAAAAATGCTGAGCTACAGGACTTTTATGTCATAAACGTTACGTTCTTACACAACTGCCATGTAAGTACAAAGGTCTATGAAATGGAAAATTCTGATTTGAGTTTCAGACCGGCACTGGAAATCTAGAATGTTTATTTCACTTGGTCCTCTTATTCGGCTGGTTCAACAATTTTCTTTCGAACGTTCACTCAAGTTTTACGATAGTCCAGAAAGAACCTACACTTACCGATGATTCTTAACTTTAAAACATCAACCAAACTGACATCTATTTGCACCAATGAGGTCAAGTATAGGTTAGAGTCTAAATGAACCGCCTCCCGGTGTATTTACCGACGGAATTATCATTGATTTGCATTATGGCAGAGTTCATAGTTGTCGCTAGTTGATTTACACCTATATTATTCCTGACTTGAGACGGTAAAAACATTTCTAAAGCAATAAAGAAGCCCGATAGGGAAATCAACAAATACGACGTTAGGAGGAAAGCTCAAGGAAGAGAAAAGATCGTTACGCCTTTCACGGTTTAGCCAGTCTGTCCTGCGATATCTGGTGTTGTTTGCGAGATCAATCTGCGAGAAATGGATTGTGAGATCGTGTAATATTAAAGTAGACGAGGAAACCCATTAGGAGGTAAAGGCAGGAATGTGTTGTCTAGTTCGGTAGTGTGGAAGCAGGCTGCTCCTATCTCAAAATATACAACAAAATATCCTAAATCAATCCTACTAGTAACGTGTAAATTAGAATGTGTTAAAACTAGTGTCTCGGCTGGTAGAAATCGAGAATAGGTAACCCCTTCCTGATAAGACCGTCGCCATATTGAAAAACCCGATGTCTCCTATCGATATAGGCTTTTCGATGTGTGTTCTGTCTAGTTTGCTCGTCTGGATGCTCGCATCGCTCGCATTTCAAAAACAAAAAAAATATCCTACATCAATCCTTTTAGTGAAGTATAGATCAGTTGGACTATGGATCAGATTGTGCTAACACTTGTGTCTCTACGCATTAAAAATACTTTTATCGCTATAACGATCGTGAAAATCATTCCATAATACATGGCAATAGTATCGATATGTTATCCTATATATATCGATTAACGTACACATCGATACATGTTCAAATGAGCCTGATAAGAGGGAGGTACGGGTTACCTATTCTCTACTTCAGCCGTCTCGGCGTTTTTATGAAAAGATGTGTATTATGATTCGGTTAAAATAGGAGTTCCCTCTAACGAGTCTTTTTCCCCGTATATCCACCCTAACGTGCCCCTTTCTGGGTTCCATCCCCCTTAACGTGCTGTGGCCGCCCATAGGTACTCTTGTTCGTTTTACAGAAATTTGTTGGTTCTTTTTTGAACTTGTAGTTGTCAAAATTTATAGTCGTAACGACAGGCGCATGATCTATCCATGTATATTGTGATGGTATGACCGCACTCGAGGAATCCAAGTTGTTCATTTCAAAATTCACTCAGGGGTTGAGGCGCTTTTTACATCCAATTTTAGTAGAAATTGTTTTGAAGATTCTGTTTTGGTGAAATTGAAGAACTCTCTACACTGAATTTCTACAATAAAATTAACATAGTGTCGTGATTGGATGGTAAGTACATTTGTTATTACTGACATGTGAGATGTAAACGTAAAGCTTATCGGTATTCCCTAAAAGCCTTAACTCGAAGATTGAAGATGCATCACTATTCCATTTCCGACTGAAGAAGAGGCCAAAATCGCTCACAAAACTCTCATAGTTGACGAAGAGCCCAAAAAATCTGTTGAGAAGCACCTGGAGTTGGACGGATCTCAGCTGATAATGTAAGTTCGTGTGGATTTGTTGTTTAGATGCATATTGGAGCATGAGGTATATGCTGGGTATTACTCTTAAGTGCTGGTATAGTCATCACAGAAGTTGAATATTGTGAGATGTGTGCATTTCACCAAGACTCAGAATGAACTAGGATAGTTGAGCAACCGTTGTTTATCCAGAATTCAGTTATGTACAGGAACTTCTAAAACAGCAATCGAAGAATTGGATGAATTTGTGACTTTTCTTGAAAGAACTGGAGTATACGGGTTGAAGTTGGAGGTGGTACAGTGCTTGGTACGTACGAACTAAATCACTCGCGATGAAGTTGTGGAAACCCATTTAAAAAAATTAAAACAGAATTAAAACAGAAATTTAACAAAATGTTACCCTTACATCTGTTTTAGTCCCTTTCACTTTGTTCGTTGGTTGTATCTCCCGCCCCCTTTCACTTTTCTTGTCCAAATAGGATTCAAGCTCCCTTCACTTCTGAGACTATATAAGATGAGCTCTCTCAACTGCACATTTAGTTATATTTTGTTACTGATGATGACCTAACAGTCGAAATCGATTTAACTTTGTAACTCAGTATTTGGTGGAAATAGACAATTTTTTCTTTAAATTCTGTTTTAATTTTTTGCTTGGTACGTGTTGTTATTTGATGTACAAGAGGCGTTAATAAACTAACTTTACCCTATTGTTGAAAAAATGAAAAAAATTTCATGAAAATGTTCATTTAGTTACCCACTTACAATTTTTCCACGTAGTCTCCATAATGGTGTAAACTTTTGTGGTACCATGTTTAACAGCTTTTGCTTCAAGCCTATGGCAAAACCTAAAATACATAGAAAATGTTTACAAAACTAGTTAATAAATTAAAATAGGATCAGAAAGGATGCAAAAATGTAGAAGGGATCAAATCACTAATAGAAAATCTCGGCGAGCTGACGCCATAGGGTGTAGGAAGAGGTACTAAATATGCCACAATCACTTGACTCCAGGAAACAAGTCAGTGTCGGTTTAGAAGGTAGTTGTGGGCTGGGGAAGGCATTTGGAGCAATAGTGATTGACGAGTTCTGTAGGGAAGCACATTTATGTTGACTTTAGAGAGGAGCGATGGGGATTGGAGAACTCCATTCACAAGCTTGTGAAAAAAACTTTATATTTGCCATATCCACGACTTTCGAGAGTGAGCAATCCATACTCGGCAGCCAGGTGCCTAAAATCAACCTGCTCCATTGGTATTTTCAGTTTGAATGCAAGGTAACGTATGAACTTCCGTTGAACCCTCTCCAATGGATATCAGTTTGCTGCCAAAGGGAGACCAAACTATACTAGCATATTCCAAAATCGGGCAAACCAATGACTTGTTCAACAGCACTATTGCTTCAATTGAGAGAAGCACCGCGCGCACTGTTTTAGAGAACGGAGGGCTCTCAGCTTTCAGAGCTATCACATCCACATGGTCGATTAAGATCAGTTTCGAGTCCAGAACCATTCCTAGTTCCCCTGGTCAAGACTTTCGGGGAATGACAATTTTTTTTTCTCCAAATTCTGAAGTTCCAGTTCGTGCGTTAGACCATTCTGTCCGGAGTAGAATCCGAATCTGCTATAACAAATTTTCCGTCCGTACGCCGTACGCACGATTTCTCCCACACGGCTGAAGCAAAAAACCTGAAATTTTCAGGAAAAATCCATGTTGGTCCGACGACGCCCCAATTCTTGAGCCAGCTCTCTCACTTGATTTAAAGTGCCCTTTAAGGGTTGTTTAAGTTTTGTAAAATCCCTAAAACCTAAAAAATCAAGGCGGCCTAAATTTGGACTCTTTTTGAAGAACTTTCCAAGAGGAATCGAATGAGCCCCTCCCCAGGTCCGTAGGTCAAACCATTCCAAATGTATAGCCCGATTTATGATGCCAACATTTGCGTTATTTTGGTTTTTTATTGTTTTTGTTTTGATATCAGTAACCTAGTGATGTAGTGGTGTAGTAATGTGTATAGTGGAGTGAACTCCTAAAAGGCTTTGTAGCCGATACACGTTATGAAGCATTCCCGTAAATGTAGGTAAAACGCTGCAAATTCTTTCACTGGTGTTTATTATTCAATTGGCTTGCATTCATGATTTGAATTTATACTAAGCTTAGGAGTGTGCGTGTTTCACAGGTGATAGAGCGATTATTGAATTTCAGGAGATATGCATAGAGCACGTAAATCTGTTCTCAACCAAAGTACCTATTTGGATTGATCAGTTGATCATATTTGTGTGCCTCCTGAAATTCAATAATCGCTTTATCACCTGTGAAACACGCACACTCCAAACTTAGTAGAAATTCAAATCATGAACGCAAGCCAATTGAATAATAAACCCCAGTGAAAGAATTTGCAGCGTTTTGGTTTTGGTTTCGTATTGGTTTGTTAGTTAATGGTGTGGTTCACAGTGTGACTGTAGTTCATAACAAAAAATATATCTGCAGCCTGCACGGCCGTGGAATTTACTTAAAAACACGTTATTTCATCCATTTAATTGTCCACCAACTTCGATATTGTATACAGAGATTTTTACACCTGCAACTAACTAATTTTCAAAATCGATTCTCGAACCTTCAACCGAAATTACTACCAATTTTTCGGCAGGAATGTACGGAATTTTTGTTCGCGTATGTTGGCAACACTTCGAAACCTCCCGTCATTGTATTACGTGTTCATCCTAACCTGACGGTCCCCTCAGCTCTTACAAATCCGATCGTACTGCCTCATGCCTGGTTTACTTGTAAACGTTTCCGACTCGTATTATGTTGTGAAGTATTGATTTTCCTCAGTGAATAACTAGGAATTACTCGCTAATAGTGATGGTGCGATTGTTCTTCTGACGAGTCTTATGTAGTGACCATCCGAAGGATCTTCAGTTTTCTCGGCGTCCCTTCAAGTAACCCAACAGAACTCCGAGTCATCAAATATGGTTCTTCTCGATAACGACGCCGTAAGTTTCTTTTTGAACTTAACTTCAAAACACTATCAGATAATGAGCACTCTAGTGTGTATTCGTAATTTTTCGTAGTGTATTATAAGTTACCTTGTTTGGTTCGCAGTTTTTGACGCAATTGACGATCATGTTTCACGACGTACGGGCTGTGGGATCTGTTCGATTATGCATGAAACGATGTAAGTACATATTTACCTTGTATGTGTTCGAATACTTGAGGAATTGTGTCCTAGATTGTCAGTGTAACTTAATTCTTTGGTCGCAAGCAGTTTACTACTAGATAAGCGATGCAACTTTTCTCAATTTCAACAAATTCAACCTTTTAACCCATTTTGTTCTCTCAAAATCTCTTACGAAATTGATGTCATACATTCGAACATTGGATTTTAAGTCTTATCTACCTACATCTGTAATCGCACCTGTGGAATGATTGTTAATTAATAGGAAACACTCATTTCACCCTAGTGATTATTTGTGACGTTCAACTCTTCAACTGTCAGTTTTTGATATTCCTTGTCCATTTTTTTCTATGGTTTTACGATTACTTGACATCAATTGAAACTAGAAACCTTGAAATCGTCAAATTTAATGAATTTCTACACTTTTGTAGGATGTCAGGGATTACACCGGACGTTGTCAAATACTTTGCATATGGTAGGCTACGGGCTAATTAATAGACCCTCATGTAATGTGAGTTATAGTTGGTTATCTCTTCTCAATTTCCCTTGGTTGCTAAATTTATTCGATACTACCCTTATTTGACCTACATCTATCCTACAGTGCTAAATTTTTAACAATTTGAAATGTCCAAATTTCAATCCCATTTTGGTCAATTCAGTTCTTCCATACTGGTATATGGTACCAATATTCAACGTCATCCTTTCGAAAATCGAATTTTTAGTGTATACTACTAATTTGTATATTTGCAACGATGTAATGGTTTTACAATTATGGAGGGGACTGGTCAAGTATGGTCATTACCTGATCAGAGATCAGGCGGCGCGGATGGCAAGCTTGGCATTTAACTGTGTGGGAATCGAACAAAGCCCAAAAATGCAGCCAAAGCATAGAAAATATGAGAGGCTCGTTTACGCCCTTGGTGATTTCCTGCTAGGGCTCCCTCCACAGAGAGCATGAATGCTTCCTAAAAAGAATAGCAATTGTCCTGTGACAAATGGTCGAAACCTTTTTAGAAGTTACTTGAAGAAGTGAAGTACTGGCGGAGCAGTTTCATTGTGGATTCGAATCCCCTTCTAAGGCAAATCTGGTGTTATAGAGCGTTAATCTCTCGGATACAGCATTGTTTCCTATTGTGGATTCAATAGCAAGACACTTCTTTGGCAATTATCTGAGGGTTAATACCGTTAGAAAATCTCAGATAGCAGGGGAATTGTGGCTGTGCTTAGTCAAGATATAGGATGGTTTTCTGTTGGGTATACAGCTTTTTGAAGTGTGTGATGGACGTGGTTAGTTTGCCATTCTCGATTCTTGAATCCGTCTCCTTGGGAGATGAATCAGACGCCTTCAAGCGTCTGTGTCATCCTCTGAGGGTGGCGGGCATCACCACCTTCAGTTCAATAGAAGGGGTAACTATACCATTCCATCACCTCACATGGTAGCAGAGCGTGGTTACGACCACTGGCCCATTTGCAGAGCCACATTCTTTGTGATGGGTCTGTGCCATGTCCAGGCAACTGGTTAGTCTCAAGCGCAAATCAGTACCACAGGGGGTGGGAGCCCAGGCGCCAGAGCATCACCTGCCTGCCCCCTGAAAGCAGTTGGCTTAGAGAGTGCAACTGTTGTCATTGTGGATTCTAGTAACCGTGCCCCCTCTCAATAGTCGAAACTCTGGTGTTACCAGAGCGTTAATCTTCTAAGATACCGGCAGTTCTGGGGTTGAAGACACTTTTGCTGCGAGTAATTATTTAGCCGTGCTTTAATCTAGGCGATTACTTGGTAGGTATTTGTTTTAGTAATCAAGATCTTTACTTGAATGGTACTAGGTTTTCTGGTAGGGTTCAAAATATTCTATAGTTTAAGTGTACTCAATTATATGAGAAAGACATTCTCGATTCTTGAATCCGTCTCCTTGGGAGTGAATCAAAAATGTAATCAAGCGTCTGGGGCCTCTGAGTGTGGCGGGCATCACATTCAGTTCAATGGAAGTTAAACTATACCATTCCATCACCTCACATGGTAGCAGAGCGTGGTTACGACCACTGGCCCATTTGCAGAGCCAATTCTAAAATGGGTCTTGCCATGTCCACTGTAATATAAAAAAAATAGTGTCTGTAGCGCAAATCAATAATATATACAGTAGCCCAAAGTGTGAATTCATCAATAATATAAACTGCCTATATAAGCAAAACCTGCATTTAATTTGGAATAAACACAGCCATGACTGAAAGCCTTTTAGATTACTTTTATCTTATATATTTTCCATTATGGATAGTCTTATTTCGGCATGTGAGTAATGTTGGCTTATAGAACTGTAATCAACTCGGTACCAACCCATTCAGTGAGTGGTGGGTAAGCTCGTAAAGAGCAGGCCCAGCTCCTCCTTGTAGTTGTATCTGCAAACAGTAATCGATTACAAAGTAATCTAAAAGCGTAAGCTGAGAGTGTGCTGGGATACTCCCCAGGGACTTTAAATTAACCCTGAGATTTACGAATCCCAGAGGGGGAATAAATTCAAATGGCCCTTTTATTATTACCTGCCCTGTCACCCCCAATCACTCGCAAATCCCCTCAATTTGCTAAATGCCATTAATTATGACCCTTTAATTAATGCGTTCTTAGTGCGTGCAACAATACCATTCCATCACCTCACAAGTGTGGCTCAACTGTCCCTCCCCATATCAGAATGCCGTTCTGCAGTACGGACTGCACTAGAAACTCTTTTAGTTGTTGGATTAGTAGAATTAAATACAACTTTTGTAACCACTCACCACCCTATTGCTTTCAATTTTATTATTTTGTATTTGTATTTTCTATTTGTTTTACTGTACTAATGTTTGTTTCTCTTTTTTGTGTTTCAGATGACGGTCACGTGAAACCCACTCCAAGAGACAAAACGAAGAAAATCCCAGAACCCTCAGAGTATTTGTGCTTGCTCCGCGCCTCTACCAACAAAAAGAAAATTTCCACTGTGGTAAGCTACGTTTTGATCTTTTCGTTCCCTTAATTTTTTTCTTGTTAGTTCATCATTTTTGTTCATTTAATTTTCCACGGCTTGTAGTGGATTTTCTACGTCTTTTATTCAACTTCAGTAATCCTCATTCTTAGTAACTCTCCCGGATTAATAATTTCTACTGCAAGTGTTCCACCCCGCAATAACGCAAAAATAGGTTGTTTATTTTATTTTGCCGAATAATGGATATCCTTTATCAAACTAGAAAAACAAAATCGTCCAATACTTCCTCAAAATTAATCCTTTAACCATTTTTTTTCTCCTTATAACGACAGTTCTTCAATCTATACTTTTTTTTGTAATTAAGGAAATTGTAATAAAATGATTCAACAAGAGCCCTGATACAAAGCTATGGACTTGATTGAAGAGCGATACTCAATCCTTGATATCAATTTCGAAAACAATTTAAGTTTTTAAAATTTAAGTTTAAAGTTGAAATACTAATTTGAAATATCAAGTTCTCCTCCATTTGACAATTGATAATAAAACTCTTATTTCGATTAGATCTAAGAGAATCTAAGCTGAGAGCAAAAATATTAGCTGTTTGCTATGCCAAATTTCAGCTGAATTAGCTTCAGGTTGTAGCTTCACCTTTTTTGGACCATCTCTGCCTGGTAGCAGGTCTTCTAGCGGAAGTTTGAACTCAATTAGTGCTTGAACATTTAGCTATGTCTAATTTTCCATTTGGCCGATCTTCTAGCTTAAACGTAAACCCCTAGTCACAACACAGCACCTTCACTTCCCACTGTCACATAACTTGATAATCTCTCTCTGATATAATGCACTTCATTGTCGAGTGAATATTTGCCCATGGGAAGAAGTGAAACAAAATCACCCTCTACAGTCAAGTTTTAATTGTAAATTAATCGTGAGATAGGTACTTTAGCTGAATACCTGTTAAGTTGAAAGAAAATAGTTTTTATTATTATAATTTGATCAATTTTATATACGGGCTGTTTCACTGTGGATTGGAGGCTCAAGGAGGAAAGTCCGCTGCCTTGTGCTCGAAGATGGAGCCTTGATGCCACTCAACTAGCCTCAACCCACTTCCTTTCTTTTGGGAAACCCTCAAGAGCCCAACAACCCATTTAAAATAATTATTCAACAAATAAATAAAATACTGTGATAAAAAATATATATATATTCTAGTTGACGTTCTAAAATTGCAAGTGACCAAAACAGTTATAGAGGAAAAGAAATTGATTGAAAAATGGTCTTAAATCCTTGCCGTCAATTCCAATATTAGCAAAGGGTAGAATTTAAGTTTGAAATTGAATTATTATTTTACAAAAGGGGAGTTTTCAGTTTCGGTGAAAACTCTTATTTTGATTAGATTTATGAGCTCTGCGCTGAGAGCTTTGGACTAAATAGATCCAGACCTGTGCCATATGCCAAGTGACCAGGGCAAGAAGCCAGATATCGTTGCCGTTAAGCCAGACGGGTCTGCCATAATCCTGGATGTCCAAGTTGTCAGTGGCAGCGTGGACATGGAGCAGACCTGGAGGGCTAAGATAAGCAAATATGATAGGAACGACCTGCGGCAAGCGGGGATCTGAGCTAAAAGGAGTGGCGCCTAACAACATCAAGGTTATGGCTGCGACCGTGTCATGGCGCGGAGTGTGGTGCGGGAAAAGTGCCACGGAGTTACTTGAGCTGGGCATCTCGTCAGGAGTACTTCGTGGTATCACCACTCGCGTCATCCGGGGCTTGTACTTGAATTGGTGGTCATTTTATAGGGGCACTTCCTTTCATCCCTCCCTTCCTCCTCCATCATCCTCAACTTCCCATATCCCAAGGGCCGGCGTAGGGTAAACCTGGGCGTCCTCCCCACTTTTATTTCATTTAGTTTTTTCGTTTAATGGCGTGCCCCCTCTGTCTTTGAGGGGAGATAATTTAACAAAAAAATGTGTGTGTGTTCTTGGCCTCAAGTCCTAGTCCTCGTACGTGTTTCCTCGGGCCCCTTAGCCTCATGGAAACTGCTCGATGAATTAGTGTAGTTTTAATTGTAATTATTAGTTATAAGATTTACTTATATACCTAGTAACTATGTTGCAAATAGTTTTTGTTTTGAATTTTGTCTATTAAAATTTAATTGTATTTCATATTTTAATTGAATTTTTGGCATTATACGTTTTGTTCTAATGTTATTCTTGTTTTGTTTTTTTCTATTAATAACGACTGTATTATTTTTTGTTTCAGGTTCATCCGAAAGAAGTGAACAAATTCCAACTCGCCTACTGCAGCTTGCTCCGCGGGAACATGGACGGCCTCAAGAAAGTGAAGAAGGCCAAACCCAAAACGAAAGCCACACAATGAGAAGAAAACTTCTGTTACAACCAACCGACTGCACGACGCGGAACTATTTTGTCAAGTCCCCAGTTCTTCGAGCTTGAGCAGCGTTTTCTCCCGTTATCCTAGCCCCCCCAGAGACTATAATCGATTTTAATTTCAAAAAAAGTGTAGCTATACATTATATTTCTGTCATTTTATTTTTCTGGTAAGATTTTGAAGGGTATTTGGAATCTAATTTTTTTAAACGTTGAATAAATTTGTTTTTCTAAAAAGCTCCATGTCGTTATTTTTCTGGCCTTGCCTTCCTTATTTTTGTTGTGCAATCCACTTGAGAGGAAATATTAATTAACACTTGTTGGTACGGTTCAGTAGGTGTAAGCAAGATATTATGAATCTCTTGGTGCTGTGGTTAAATAAGAGTTAACTCAGATTAAGGTTTTACAATTTAGTAGGCACTTGTTGGTTTTGTACATTTCTACTAATCATTACTCATAATTAGAAGGGTATGTTAGGAAACACTTGTTGGTATGTTTTAGTATCAGAAGCCCAGTGTGAGGTTGATAATGTAGTTTGCATGTTCTGACTTGTTGGTATGTTTTAGTAACATTAAACTCAGTTCAAGATTTATAATCAGTCAGTAGGCACTTCTTAGTTTTGTAAATTTCTTCTAATCATTACTGATAATTAGAAGGGTATGTTAGGAAACACTTGTTGGTACGTTTTAGTATCAGAAGCGTAGTGTAAGGTTAGTAATGTAGTTGCATGTTCTGACTGGTTGTTATGTTTTAGTAACATTAAACTCAGTTCAAGATTTATAATCAGTCAGTAGGCACTTCTTAGTTTTGAATATTTCTACTAATCATTACTCATAATTAGAAGGGTATGTTAGGAAACAGTTGTTGGTATGTTTTAGTTCAGAAGCCTAGTGTGAGGTTAGTAATGTAGTTGCATGTTCTGACTGGTTGTTATGTTTTAGTAACATTAAACTCAGTTCAAGATTTATAATCAGTCAGTAAGCACCTCTTAGTTTTGTACATTTCTTCTAATCATTACTCATAATTAGAAGGGTATGTTAGGAAACACTTGTTGGTACGTTTTAGTATCAGAAGCCTAGTGTAAGGTTAGTAATGTAGTTGCATGTTCTGACTGGTTGTTATGTTTTAGTAACATTAAACTCAGTTCAAGATTTATAATCAGTCAGTAGGCACTTCTTAGTTTTGTACATTTCTACTAATCATTACTCATAATTAGAAGGGTATGTTAGGAAACACTTGTTGGTATGTTTTAGTATCAGAAGCCTAGTGTAAGGTTAGTAATGTAGTTGCATGTTCTGAGTGGTTGTTATGTTTTAGCAACATTAAACTTAGTTCAAGATTTATAATCAGTCAGTAGGCACTTCTTAGTTTTGTACATTTCTACTAATCATTACTCATAATTAGAAGGGTATGTTAGGAAACACTTGTTGGTATGTTTTAGCATCAGAAGCCTAGTGTAAGGTTAGTAATGTAGTTTGCATGTTCTGACTAGTTGGTATGTTTTAGTAACGTTAAACTCAGTTCAAGATTTATAATCAGTCAGTAGGCACTTCTTAGTTATTTACATTTCTACTAATCATTACTCATAATTAGAAGGGTATATTAGAAAACATTTGTTGGTACGTTTTAGTATCAGAAGCCCAGTGTGAGGTTAGTAATGTAGTTTGCATGTTCTGACTTATTGGTAATTTTTAGTAACATTAAACTCAGTTCAAGATTTATAATCAGTCAGTAGGCACTTCTTAGTTTTGTACATTTCTTCTAATCATTACTCATAATTAGAAGGGTATGTTAGGAAACAGTTGTTGGTATGTTTTAGTATCAGAAGCCTAGTGTAAGGTTAGTAATGTAGTTGCATGTTCTGACTTGTTGGTATGTTTTAGTAACATTAAATTCAGTTCAAGATTTATAATCAGTCAGTAGGCACTTCTTAGTTTTGTACATTTCTTCTAATCATTACTCATAATTAGAAGGGTATGTTAGGAAACATTGTTGGTATGTTTTAGCATCAGAAGCCTAGTGTAAGGTTAGTAATGTAGTTGCATGTTCTGACTGGTTGTTATGTTTTAGTAACATTAAACTCAGTTCAAGGTTGATCTTGAATCTTAGTTGAGCATGTTCTGGACTCTCCTACTTTAAATGAACCCAAACCAGTTCACGTTTTGTTAATTAGGAGTAGTATGAGTTGAAGGTTCGTAATCTAGTAGGCGTTGTATAGTTGACTATTCTCTAAGAGGAAATATTGAAGAAACTTTGTTCGTATGTTTTAATAAGAGGAAACTCGGTTAAGGGCTAATACTTCTCTACTCTAAATTAACGCGCATGCAGTTGGTTAGAAGAAAATATTATGAATCTCTTGGTGCTGTGGTTAAATAAGAGTTAACTCAGATTAAGGTTTTACAATTTAGTAGGCACTTGTTGGTTTTGTACATTTCTACTTACCATTACTCATAATTAGAAGGATATGTTAGGAAACACTAGTTGGTATGTTTTTAGTAACAGTAAACTCAGTTCAAGGTGGATAATCTAGTTGGCATGTTCTGGACTCCCCTGCTCAAAATTAACTCAAACCAGTTCACGTTATTGTTAATTGGGAGTAATCTGAGTTAAAGGTTCAATGTAGTAGGCGTTTTATTTAATTAACTCTTCTTTAAAAGGAAATATTAAATAACTCTTGTTGGTGTGGTTTAATAAGAGGAAACTCAGTTAAAAGCTAATACTTTCCTACTCTAAATTAACGCAAAACTATGCAGTTCTTTGGATGGATATGTTAGAAAACACTAATTGGTGTGATTCTCTAAGAATAAAGTCAAGTTTAAGGTTGGTCATCTATCTAACGTATGCAGTCTTACTCAAACTAGTGCACCATTATGCAGTTCTCCAGCAGAAAATATTATGAAACCCTTGCTGGTATGGTTGAATATGAGTGAACCCAGTTTAAGGTTTGTAATCTAGTAGAGAAGTATAGGTTGCAAACCCTTGCTTTGTTCACGGCCCGCCAAAAGTTCCTTCATTGATTTGATTCCCCTCTCTTTCGACCTCCATGCAATTCTTTAGCAGGAATTATTAAGAAACACTTGTTGGAATGTTTTAGTAAGCCAAACTAATTTGGAAAAGTCAGCACCCGAAATGTTAAAACTAGGATCGTAAAGTTATTGGTGTTTATTCTTTTCATTTACATTCCAGGCAATATCTTTCGAGAGGATTGAAATGAAAAGTTCGTTCTTACTCCAAAAAATCAAATATTCCAACAACGAGTTTGAGTATTTTCAGTTTCAAACGCTTAGGAAGTATAAGAGGGTAGGATTGGACAGGAGCTCTCCTCGCTCTCATTTCCAAGGAAGTTAGGCAGCATTGTCAGTTTCAAACGCTTAGGAGGCTAGAATCGGACAAGAGCTGTCGTTGCTCTCACTTCTGAGGAAGTTTAGCAGTATTTTCAGTTTCAAACGCTTAGGAAATATTAGGAGGCTAGGATCTGACAAGAGCTCTCCTGGCCCTCAATTCCAAGGAAGTTAGGCAGTATTTTCAGTTTCAAATGCTTAGGAGGCTAGAATCGGACAAGAGCTGTCGTTGCTCTCACTTCTGAGGAAGTTTAGCAGTATTTTCAGTTTCAAACGCTTAGGAAATATTAGGAGGCTAGAATCTGACAAGAGCTCTCCTGGCCCTCAATTCCAAAAGTTAGGAAGTTAGGCAGTATTTTCAGTTTCAAATGCTTAGGAGGCTAGAATTGTACAAGAGCTCTCCTTGTTTCAGTTTCAAACGCTTAGGATATATCAGGAGGCTAGAATCTGGCAAGAGCTCTCCTGTCCCTCATTCAAAAGGAAGTTAGGCAGTATTTTCAGTTTCAAACGATGGGGAGGTAGTATCTAACAAGAGCTCTCCTTGTCCTAATTTCCAAGGAAGTGTGGCAATATTCTCAATTTCAAACCCTTACAAGGTATTTGACTTACAAAAAAATTACTGAAGGGGTGCAAATTAGTCCTCGATGAATATTGATTTATTGATAAATGAATAAGATAAGCAATAGCAAAAATGTTCCAATTCTTTCACTGACAGTCAGCGTCGCAGTATTTTCTCAGGTCCCTCCTCAAGCACTTGATTTGCTCCGTTAAGGTCGAGAATTCTTGTGGTGTCGGAGTCGGACAAGTTTCATTCCCTGTACCTACCAAAAAAATGCAAACACGAATATCATAGTAACTCTGTAATACGTCATTTTGAAAAAAAAAAATCAACTGAACTATCAATTGATAAGTTCAAATCGACACTTAGTTTGAGCATGTACTCATTGATTTGAAATACAGCCTCCATCACCTTAACAGGGCCATAAAAAACCTTTAAATTTAATTTAAAATCTTATTTTTTCGCACATGTAATCCACTAGGGGTGTAGTTTGTCCTAATTTCTAGCCAGGTCGATCGTCTCATACACATAGATGCCATGGACCACAACATAGTTGTTCTAGCTGTTAACTGGCATAGGCAACTCGCAAAATCTACTTGTAAAGGTTTCAGATTCGTAGAAATTCACCTAAAGCAAATAATCACAATTTATGAACCTTAGAGTGTCACCCCCACAAACCTCACATTGTCAATTGTAAAAATAATGATCCGAAATCACTCACCGCGCGATTTGGGATCGCTGGAACCTGTCGCGTCGATTCTATTTTGTTCCAAATATCGCTTTCTAACTTTTTCCATCGCTTTTAACAATTCAGTTTCGTAGCTGTCCCTTCCTTTGCTCGGTCTACGAGTCGGTTCCACGTCATCGAAATGAGGCGGACTACTGAGTTTACGTCCTGATTTCTCTTTATTAGACTTTTTATTGATTCCCTCAACTGGCGTTACACTTCTCGATCTGTTCCCATCTTTGCTCTTGCCCGATTGGGCTGCTTTAAGGTTTCTCACTCTCTGCAATTCATTCCTCAGCATCTCTAACTCGGCGCTGTCATCGTTCAGTCCCGTGCTATTTCTCCGCGAAACGTTTACAGACCGCTTGTCTTGCGTCTCGGAGCTTTTCACGAAATTCCTGGAGTGATTGGTCATACTACTCGGTCTCATTTTCGAAGAGCTGTAAATTTCAATATTTTCCAGAGCCGAGCTCAACCTTTCTCGACGATCACGACCCCTTCGCCTGGACCTGCGCTGATAGCTTCCCGAATCTCTTCTGCGGTGAAACGTTAGCGGTACCACCAATTTCGATTTGCACATGTCCCCTGCACTACCTGGGATGGCTCTTTTCGGAATGCATATATAACCCGATGCTCTGGAGTTCGAGCAGCAGGAGGAATCTTGATAACATAAATCTTGGCACCCTCTCGGTTCGCACAAAGTTATCTGTTGGGGCGAACAAGGATCACAGCTATTTAGACAATAGGCCACACCTTGTTGGCAGTCGAGATCATAAATTCTTGTACAGTCTGGCAGGGTTGTACATTTTATCTTTGTTTGCTGTTGGTCGCAATTGTACACGTTGCAGTTGGTTTCTGGACAGTTGATTTCTGCAACTTTCGTACATTGCGCATTACAATCTGGCGTTGGGGAGCATTGTGGTTGACCTGGCGGGCACTTGTAGAGTCTGCACGTAGATTCAGGTTGACAAGGGTTCATAGTTTTACATTTTGTCACTATTTGGTTACAGGATTGAGTACAAGAAACGCATGGTAGTCTTCTGCAGTCGAGGAGATACTGAGTGTTAGTAGGAATGCAATTGGCTGTGTCTATCCCATGACGTGCGTGCTGAATCAGCATTTCTTGGGTAAGCGCTGCTGTGAAAAGCGCATTGCCTGCTGGTGGCCCACAATCCCGAACACAATTAACAATATTAGGTCGGGCACAGCATGGTGAAGGTAAGTTATCTGCTTCGCAGTCTGTCAAATTCGTCTCTCTATCAGAACAATAACATACCGTCTTCTCTCCGTTCCCTACTGCTAGGCATCCTGTTCTAGGATCGATCCCATGATCGACATACTGGCAATTTCTGAAACAGTAATACGCAGAGTTGAATGGCATTGTCATTAGGCCGTTACTACTTTCTCAGTATGAAAATTTTCTATTGGCATTACCTGCACGAACATGGGAAGTCAGCTCGTTTCCTTGCACGTGCAGGTTTTGCTGTGACACATTCATCGACTTTGGGCGAGCAGTCCGTATGTATGTAGAAATTGGCCTGCTCTTTTTCCACCAAGTCACTAGCACATGATTCAATTGACCCGCAAGGCGTCAGCATAAGACCCTGGCAGCACCTGACAAATTAATGACCATGAACGATTTGCCGTACTTAATTCTGACAATAATGATAATTTCGTCAACTACAGTCTGCAGCCTTGAACATGTCACTTGTCTTTTACTCAAATAATTCAATTCCATAAATTTACGTGATACAAATGAGATACTCACGCGGTCACAAAATCGCATCTCCGTTTCTTCTCTCTTAATAATCTGACCTTTTCTTCTTCTCCCAATAATTTGTCTAAGGCCCCATCTAATAAGTCACTGTAAATCAAAATTATTGTTTCTTAATTTGTGAAAAAGTTGAAGTTATACGTGTGTGGGTCATTTCAAAATTTCGGTCACATTTGGGTATCGACTTTTCTAAAAAATAAAAGCTGAAACTTCAGAAAGCTGCGGTTCTTTCGGCATATTATCCAAGTGAGCACACATAATCTCGAACCGTATTGACTATACTCCATTTTGAAAAAAAAAAAAAAAAACATTTTTGTAGGGAGTGAGGTATATACTATTATATTTTCCCCTCTTGAGCCACCAATTTCCATAGGAATCGCCACTCAAGTTTCCAAATTAGGCGAGTGGAACAGAACAAATTAGCTTAATTTTAGCTACAGTAAATACTAAGGTTTGCTTGCCAAAATATCACTTGCTACAAGCAGATCTCACTCGCTATAATTAAGGGGCTATTTGCTGGATACTGTTGGGAGTGAGGTTATAGCCTTTCACCGCCTTTACAGGCCACAAATCAATTGAAACTAGTTGAACCAAAATGTCAACGAACTTCCAACAACTACACTAATTGTCAACAAGTCAGACAGTCAGTGTTACTGGAGTCAGGGAGTGAGAGTTTAAAAACCTAATTTCCAGGGATGGTTTCCCTGGTAGAAATGACTGGGAAGGTCTGTCGAAATCCAACCATCAGCGTTGGGACCATCTTGGATAAGCGATGTCAACAAAACAGAAGCAACTTCACAAACGCCTGTTGGGAGTTTTTCAAAAATTGTAGGGAGTTCCGTGTGACACTGAAATAATGGGCTGATAAAGCTACTTGATTTGATCCAATTTTTTTCCTGAGGCGGATATTTATTGCAGATTGTATGTGCTTTCATAGTGTAAGTGGATATAACAGCCCCAATAAATATTTCGCTGAGTAGTGACGATGGAAGTTGTACCCCTCTGGTTATGACAGCTGTAGGGAGTAGAAATACGGACTTTGGTATTTTCTCCTGGGTCCTGTAGGCACAACCTTTACATACTCCGTGTGAAAATGGAAAGTATGTAAAATGCAATCTGTATGTCAAAAATCAATTCTGGCACGAATCAATTCTAATATTTTTGGCATCTCAATTTAAACTTTCGGCGACTCAGTTTCTACTTCTGGCCATACCACTGAGCTTTGGCATATCAATTTATGTGTTTTCACAAATCCCAACTAACCCAACATTCCACCCCATATAATGATCAATAAATGTTTTTTCTCTTTCAATAAAAATGATTTACACAAATGGTAAAAAAAAATCAGTTCATTGTTTAATTGAACGATTCACATCTTTGCGCCCATCTTCGTACAGATCTGTACCTTCGTACAGATAAATATGAAGGATGTGCATTAGGTATGTACAATTAAAACTTTCAAATTTTAGCGTAGTTAGACATTTGTAACAAACATCTTCCAGAATAAAGATGGTCCCCTTGCCGTTCATGATTTTACTCAATTTCAGTGACGTTGATCAATAGTAGCATTATAGCTCATGCACATCCCATATTATGAGCCACGAATTTGAACGACAATCCTGAAACGACGTTCAAATCGACTCATCCTTGAATAAACTCTTGGCGCAGGATAACTAACCCGGGAGTTCTTGATCCTAGGGATTTCGAAAAAAAGGAAATTTTCTGGGATTTTTCGGACTTATTAGGTATATTCTATAGTTTGTTCAATAGTTGAACATGCCTACCTTTATTTTCTCAAGTTATGCTCCTGCCTAACAATAAATTTACAATATTTACTTCGCCTAATTGAACGAAGTTCTTTAGTCAATAATAATTTTCAATGATCTATACAGTCATGTTATGGATACGAAATTCAATACCAGAGCATGTGAAGCTCACACCCACTTGGCAGACGGTTTTGAGAAGTTTACCCTCTTGAGCCTCCAATTTCCATGGGAATCACACGCCAATGGGAATGAACGTCAGTTCATTGTACATTTTAACCTGAAGGAGTGACATTACAAACTGTAGTATTGGTCTAGACAATTTAAACCCAAACCTTATGTACATCGACTGACTCATTAAATAAAACCGTCATTTTATTTTCGGACTTGGCGCCTTTTGCTTGTAAGCCAACAATGTATTTCAGGGACCCTGATCGATTTCAGAGAATCCAAATACCCAACTTACTTAGTTACGTTTTTCGCTTTTTTAGCCACTCGTTTGGCGTTCTTTGCCGATTTCCCGAATGAGCATCTCGTTTTCTTCTTTTTCTTTGATTTAGGTTTTTTACAGTCGTCATCATCGTCCTTTTTGCGACGAGGTTGTTTCTCGCGCTCCGCGCAGCAATTGCATCCCCTTGGAAACGGTTCGTAAGATAATCGAGCCTCGGCCGGTTCTTTGTCCTGCACTCTTTTAATGCTGAAAGCACCGAATCCTCTGTATTAATTTATTGTTACAACAAGGTGGGGCAAAACAAACAGTGCAGTTTGGAAGTGTGGCTTGTAATACTAGATATGAATCGTTATATCAATTCTAGCTTTCTTTAGTTACGATTTCTTGATATTATTCCCTTTTTTTGACTTTTTTAATTGCTAAGGTTATTATATAGATATATAAGGTACAAGAGATAATGATACACAAGATTTTGGTAATAGATCGACTTATTTATTCAACAACTGTATTAATTGCTCCAAGAATAACTACGGGGCTGTTATTAACCACGAGGTGGAAACGATTAAGTATTCCTTTAATATCGTTCATTTTCATGAAATAAGAACCGTAATTTGGTTAATAGGATGGATATGGGATATTTCCTATCAGTTTGATTTAAATACAATGATAAATTGTGAAACGGATTACCTTGTCGGTCGGGAGCAGAGCAGAGAGTGGTGTAGGGGATTGAGTCACCCTAGTTGAGCGTTTCTCTATCTCTCCATCCCCCTTCCCAGCATCAAGGCTCCCCCCAAAGAAATATTAAACAGCATCCCACCAAGGTCAACTTTTCCTCTAGTGACGAAGCCTACTTCCATCTTTCTGGAGCCGTGAACAAGCAAAATTTTCGCTATTGGGCTGAAAATAATCCACGAGACACCTCTCCACTCCCCGAAAGGCACTGAATGGTGTGGCATTTCGAAATTCGGGGTTACTGGGCCCTACTTCATTGAGGAGGGTGGGCGAAACATGACTGTCAACGCTCAGCGTAATGTTTTCATGCTGGAAACGTTTTTGAGCCAGAGTGGGAGCAATTGGCTGAAGAACAAGATCTGGGGGATATTTCCTTCCAGCGAAATGGGGCTGCACCGATTATTTCGATGATGAAACCAAGGCGAGAATGGGTGGCCTGCAAGATCACCGGATTTGAGCATTTGCGATTTTTTCCTGTGGGGCTACCTCAAGGAAAAGGCCTTCAAACACCGTCCTCACACTTAGGAAGAACTTAAGACCTGAATTAGAGAGGAAATACGTCGATATGTGCCAGAATGTGGTAATAACTTCAGTAGTCGCCTCCATCAGTGCATCACTGCTGAAGGCCATCATCTTGCTGATGTGATCTTTAAAACTTGAGTGAAAAAATGGGGTGATGGATAAGGTTAGTTGGCCCTTCCCAATTCTTGAATTCCTCGCCTTGGGAGATGAATCAGACGGTTTCAAGCGTCAGGGACATCCTTTGAGCGTGGCGGAGCATTAAACCGCATTCAGCTCAATGGAAGGAGCAACTATACCATTCCATTCTATTGAACCAAATAGAATAAACCACATTTTCCTAAGAGGCGCAGTTTTTTTAATAGCCCTTCAAAGCTGCACTGTTTGTTTCGCCACTCCCTGTGTTACAGGACAAGCTACGTTAAAATGTAATACATTAATAATTGAGTTTTTTGACAATCTTAGTGGTTGTCGGGATTAAATTTCTTATTTCTCTATACCAGGGGTTCCCAAACTTCTTAGTACAGTGTCCCATGTGGTAAAATCACAGCCTCCCACGCCCCCCTTACAAAACAGTCAGATTCTACCCTCCTAATACCTCCTAAGCGTTAAAACTGAAAATACTGCCAAACTTCCTCAGGAATGAGAGCAAGGGGAGCTCTTGTCAGATTCTAGCCTCCTAATCGTTTGAAACTGAAAATACTACCTAACTTACTTGGAAATTAGGGCTAGGAGAGCTCTTTTAAGATACTAGCCTCCTGATACCTGGTATGCGTTTGAAACTGAAAATACTGCCTAACTTCTTGGAAATGAGTGCGAGGAGAACTCTTATCAGATTCTAGCCTCCTAATACCATCTAAAGGTTTGAAACTTTGAATACTGCCCAACTCCTTAGAAACGAGGGTCAGGAGAGCTCTTGTCAGATTCTAGCCTCCTAATTCTTCCTAAGCGTTTGAAACTGAAAATACTGCACAACTTCGTGGAAATGAGGGCAAGGAGTGCTCTTGCCAGATTCTAGCCTCCTAATACCTTGTAAGGGTTTGAAATTGAGAAATTTCCACACTTCCTCAGAAATGAGAGCAAGGAGAGCTCTTGTCTGATTCTAGCTTCCTAATACTTCCTAAGCGTTTGAAACTGAAAATACTGCTAAACTTCCTCAGAAATGAGAGCGAGGAGAGCTCTTGTCCAATTCTAGCCTCCTAAGCGTTTGAAACTGAAAATACTGCCTAACTTAATCGAAAATGAGGACGAGGAGAGCTCCTGTTAGATTCTACAGTCCTAATACCTTCCCAGCGTTTGAAACTGAAAATACTGCCTAACTTCCCTCAGAATTGAGGGAGAGAGGAGAGTTCTTGTCTGACTCTAGCCTCCTAATATATACCAAGCGTTTGAAACTGAAAATTTAGTTATGACGTAAACTAATGGACTAGCTTGGCATAATTTGTTATGGAGTACACTGGAAATATAAAAACAAAACAAAACTTATGGAAGGGATAGAGTCGATTGCTCCGATGAATGCCAGAGCTATGTATTTGAAACTTTACTTCCTTAGCTACGTGTATGAACTAGCTATGTATTTGAAACTTTACTTCCTTCAAAGAAACGAACCGAATCCGATCCTTTTGAGATCTGGAATGAGAGTCAACACCGCTACTCCACTTTATTCAAACTGGCCAAAAAATACCTGACCATTTTCGCTACATCAGTCCCTTCTGAGAGATCTGAGCGTTTGAAGTATGTACTGCCCAACTTCCTTGGGAATGAGGTTGAGGATAAATGAAATAATGTGAAATGTGGTGGGAGCTTGAGGGTTTCTTTTTTTATGCTTCCATCCAATTTTTATGACATTGAACGAGCAAAATGTTTAAAACTCTACACCTTGAAGCTAATTTTGTTTCAAACTCTAAAGTAAAACACCTAGAGTTAACCCTTTCCGTAAGTCAAAATTAATTGAGGATGCGAATCTGATATGTGCCATAAATTTATTTCCTGAATGGAGATTCGTTTAATAACCAAGTACCGAGATAAATGTTGGTTATATAATCAAAATTAGGTAAAAGTCGAGAATAGGTAACCCCTGCCTTATTAGACCGTCGCCATATTGAAAAGTTAGAGTCTCCTATCGATACAGGTCCACGCTTGCGATATATAAATCGAAGGTACGTGTTACCTGTACGGATAGGAAACAGTGGTATCGATATTGATTTCATGTATATCGATGAAAGTACACATCAATACATGTTCAAATGAGCCTGATAAGAGGTGTGTGTTACATATTCTCTACTTCAGCCCAAAAATTATGTAGGTATATATTTAGTTTTTATTACAAGTAATGCTGATCTTACTTCGCCGGTGTCATCTGGCACACCCATGGATTCACATCGCAGATATTGGTTGGTGGCATTCTGACTGGAATACCAACTTTCTTAGTTGGGTACATTCCCAGATCCATGACTGCCATTTCTACTAGGAGGGGTCACTGATACTTCTAAAACATCTCAGAGTTCAAATGACACCATCCACTATTCAAAATTTATTCCCTCCTCATCCTTTCCAGCATTATGTACAATTTTACCCCATGTTCACCTAATATTGCCTAATTCTTCCTATTATGAGCTAGGTTGAGTGTTTGGTAATTGGTCCTGGAGGTAAGGACGCGGTTTCCATTGTCAACATTGATGTCAAAATTATAAACACAAAATCTACATGAACTATTGAAGCCTTTTTACAAGTGCTGCGAATTGTTACAAAGAGGTTTATTATTTCTCCATTGATCTATTAACACCTTGCCCTTCGGTAATTGCATTCAAGATGAAATACTTGGGCTGGCGCAAGCTGCTCAGTCTAGCTCAGACCTCCCATTGAACGACCTCGGCCGTCTACTTGACCATGTTGTCTCATTCTATTCATAGAACTAATTTCTGGCTGTATCATATTAAAAACTACTCCCTCACATCGAAAGTTATTCACATTCCGGCAATGTAAGTTTAATCTTTAATAGTCAAGTTCATTGCTAACCCACGTAGGTGATTCCTTTCTCTCCTCTGATTGTTGTTGATCCTGGTTCGCGAAGTCCATGCATCGAGTAGATTATTTTGCCAACAAACATCTTGTATTATGATGTTCAATGATGAATCACCATGGATCCTTCTGCTGTTGTGTCCTTGTTACTCCTTTCTGAACACATACCATTACATTAATCTGTAAATTCGTTTTCATTTTCCAGTACTCTGAAGTCAGAAGAACTGAAAAAACTCCGAGTTGCTGCCACTTCATTCTTTGATCTATCGACTCTCGTCGTTGACACGATCAAAGAATTTTCACTATGAGTCACGACTTTCCGCAAAACAGCCCCTCGCCCACAGCCAGCAGAGCAAACTATGGATTCGCGCTTTATCTTGCAATGTCCTCCGGGTTCATTGCCTATTGTTGCTGGGCGGTTGATATGGATAATGTCATGCTCAGCAAGCTTGGGATCACATATCTTCCACAGGTGAGTTGCGTTTAGAATAGAATATAGTGTGTGCAGGGCTGTGTGATGTATATGTATTTTTTCCCCCTTCCTATTTCTTGGAACTGCCAAGCCTGAGCGTAAACTCAAACATATTCCCAGGGGGTATCCTCTCTGGGTGTTGCAGGCGTACTACCTGAACTCTTAGAAGGGGCAATTAGTTCATTCCATCACCTCCATGTCATATGGTAGCAGAGCATGGTTATGAACCACATCAATCATATGTTTCACATGAATCAATTGGTTCGGGCAGTTAGCAAACCCCTCCCCCCTGCTGAAGACTCTCCGGACTTGGACGGATCTCAGCCCAAGCTGCACCAGGCTTAGCCAACCCACAAGCAGCTTTCCTCAACACGACCTTCTGACAGTTTAAAAGCAGAGAACATTCGATACGTGGCATTGTGGCACAAAAGTATTCAGTCTAAAGAATGTTTGCTAAAGAAAAGTAGGGTATAAATTAACCGAAATTCTAGTCTTTGCTGAACTTGTCTTTGCTGAAACACTAAGAAGTTTGGTCCCGGCAACCGTCCTGGAGTTAGAACAGGGGAATTCAAACTCCCCCTTAATCAGCTCAGTAAATCCCGACACTTTAAAATTCAGGGGTGTTCTCCGAGTATTGCAGGCATTACCACTCCTGCTCATGAAGGGGAAACTAGTCCATTTCATCACCTTCTTGCTGTACATCCTAATTAGAAATTCAATACTTAGATATCCCTCTACTTATGGGATTCTTGGCCAAAAATATTCCTTTGAGCTCCTTAAGCCAGTTCCACAATTAACCTAACTCTTTGTCTTTCCAGATCTACTGGGCTGTGGCCCTCCCTGTTCACTTCCTCGTGACTCTCGCTCTCACTGGGTTCGTCATCTATCCAGGACTCAACCTCATGTGCAACCGCGACTTGGACGAACAACAAGAATTCCCAGATATAGCGCCGCTCTATGGACCTACAAGCGTTCCCCCACTTTCTAACATACCTATGGCAGAGGTATCGAAAACACTGTACCTCCACCCTCAACCATAATTGGTGCATATTGATTACCTTAATGTGTTATAACTTCAACAATTGTATAAAATGAATTATACCTACATTCTTTCTGTAACTGTGATGAATCAATATTAATTTTTCCCTAATTCCAATGATAATTGTCTCAGAGACCATACTTCAGACGCCCCAGCAGGAGAATTTGGTAGGTTTGTAGAGAGAGGGGAGGGTTTGGAACCAACCAGATGGTTCTATACTAGAAGTATTTAGATAGCTATCGTGGAAGAGTTAGTCAAGTAAGAAAAACGAGTTGGTTGAGAGTAAGTAACTGGCTCGATTTAACTAGCAGTGATCAAATTTGAGTGAGGAAACTTGGGTAGGTGATTTAGCATTGGTCCCAGACACGTACTTCTGCCCCAGCAGGATTTGGAACCAACCACATAGTTACCTTAGGTAGCCAAAAAGAGGAAATCGTGTCCCGCATCACACAGGCCAAGAGGGCTTTCTTTAACATGGGGAATTTCTTCGTCAGAAACAAGCTGGCCTTAGGGTTGAGGGTGCGTATGCTGCGATGCTACGTTTTCTCCGTTTTCCTCTACGGATGTGAGGCATGGACCTTGAGCTCGTATTTGGAAGGACGGACGGATTTGAAATGTTCTTGTTTTGCCAAACCCTCAAGATCCCATGGGTCGATAAAGTGACAAATGTCGAGGTGCTGCGGAGGATGGGGAAGAACAAAAGCTCCTTCTCACAGTAAAGGAAAGAATAGCTCGGTATCTTGGGCATGTGATGCCTGGAGAAAAATATGAGGGACTTCGGATGATTATAGAGGGCAAGCGGTCAGTCGGGCGGCGCCAGAATTCGTGGCTGCGGGTCTTGCGCTCGAGGTTCGGCTGCTCATTGCTCGACTTGTTCCATACAGCGGCATCAAGAGAGTTGCTTGGCCATCAAAATCGCCAACCTTCGATCAGAGACGGCGACATAAGGAGAAAGCAGTTAGTTCAATATTAGAAGTATTTAGCTTGAGTTGGTCGAGTGAGAAAAACGAGTTGGTTGAGAGTAAGAGACAGGCTCGAGTTCCCACTGGGACTGCATCATTCGTACCTGTGCCTCATGTAAGGGGTATCTCTCTTCTTTCCCGTTCCTTTGAAGGGATGATAACCCATTACTCCATGGAAAACCCTTCGTTAACGTCCTCGCTGCGCTACCTGAGTGAGTTTATTGGCTTTAATTATATACATTGGAGGAGGTTTCCCTCACCACTGCAGGGTGGGACTTTTCATCCGAACGCCTTGAAGGCCATGGACGTCATTAGCTGTCCTGTTATGGCCAGATAATTTTGCTACCCATTACCTCTTCCTCCAAGGTGGAGAAGGTTCCGCCTTACAGAAGCTGTACATGTTCACTAGAGAAGCGAAAAAATAGGAATAGCATGATTAGGACCCAAAGGGAGTCTCCTTGGAAAATTGCGGACTTACCTACCTAATTTACTTTCTTTTTTTTGTAGAAAACTGCTGAATGTTTTTCAGAAGAATGAGCAATAACGCGAACTATTTTGTTCCACTGTTGGGCTTCAAAAAGAGGCGGCCTATCAAGATGCTAGATGAGTGGGAACAGCAGTTTTATGCCAAATCGTGATGTGATCCATGATGTGTGCTGTATTCTAGAAGGCAAAGTAACTACGCTGATTCACCGTTGTTTCCAGAAGGGTATTTCTCCCCCAGCATCAGAATTCGGTGGGTTTGTAGAGAGAGGCGAGGATTTGGAACCGACTAGATAGTTAGTTCAATGTTGGAAGTATTTAGCTAGTTCTCGTGGAAGAGTTTGTCGAGTGAGCAAAACGAGTTGGTTGAGAGTAAATGACAGGCTCGAGTTTCCACCGGGACTGCACCATTCGTACCTGCGGCTACTGCTTTATATGAGGGGTCCCTCACCTTTCGCCAGGGTGAGTTTATTTGCTTTAATCATGTACATTGGAGATTGTTTCCCACTTTTTTTCGTTACACATTTGTGGCAAACTTCATAGGTTTTTACTGCACACTTTATGGCATAATTGGGTCATTTACGCTGCATATCCGGCTTCTAGTTATCAGTTGCCTGAAAGCTTGGACAATAGGTTGTTTAGATTTTCTTGGAAGGGTTTCGACTGATTAGAAATTACTCTCTACTTTTTCCTTGTATTGTTTCAGTTAGTAATCGCATGATTCGCTTCCCTCAATGAGACATTTGTGTCAAGGAGCGTTCAATAATCACTGTTGCCGATAAGTAGCTCGAAAACTCATAATTATGGCCTGCAGAAAGTTCATGAATTAAATATGAGCTTAGGGATGAAAATTAATACGTCTGAGGCTACATGTTGAAAACCTTTCCCTGGACACATCCTAGCAGTATAAACTATCCAGCGGTTCATTGTTCAAGTTGAATCTATCTTCATTATTGTCAATTTAAGATGTTGCTTTCGTAATTGTTAGGGTTGGGGTTTTTGTATATTAACACTTTTTCTTGCAAATCCTGATTAATATAAGGACTGTTAACGATGAAATATGAAGATTTCTTAATCATAGTGTCAGCTTTGAGCTTCTACCTGCATAAACCGAGCGAAAATGACGTGTTTCCAGACACACCTGCCAATGAAATTTTGCCAGAGTACGATTTCATTATTGTCGGAGCGGGTACAGCAGGTAAGTAATCCTTTGTTTGACTGCTTAACTAATTGGAGAAAACACGCTGCAAATGATTGGAGAAATTTGTGTTATTAGTCTGTGTAAAGCTTGATAGCTTAATAGATGAAAGGCGGAATTCATGGTCGTGCCCTAAGTATAGGTTCTGTTTTGCTGACTTGATAAAGTACAGACAATTCTTAAGTTTTGGTGTAGTTTGACACTATAGTTGAAATGAAATCTCCACTTTCTAAAGCCAGGAATTGATGTAAAATATCTATTCTTTCGTACATGCACTCCATTTTGGTCTAGTTGGTCCTAACTTCTGGATTAGACTTCTACTAGTAGATCTATGCATGTGCGTTGGTATCTATACCAAAAACAAATGAGGAGGGTTCAAGCAAAACTCGATTTGTCCACTTCTACTGGCAATTTTTCAGGAGAAACCAAAAACTTTCTGCGCAGCCCTTTTCACGTTTAGGATAATCTGACAGGGAATTATGGATCCGTAGGTCGGTGTGAATCAAGTCCTCGAATGTCCTAATTCCAAATATATATACAACGAATTTATTCTCATAAATTTTGGACGTGTTGAGTTTTGTCAAAATGTTCTAAGGGGTATGATCCCTGCTGATATTAAAACAAGAGAAGAAAGTCACATCTCTGACTCATTTCATACAATAGGTAATATCATCGTAGAAAATGAAGGATCTTACGGTCAATTCTACCCGAATTTTATTGACCCATTCCCCAAATTTGTCAACTTTTTCACCAAGTTCTCCAGCAAAGACAAAAACTTTCTTTAAATGGGGAAGACTACAAGAAAAGTTGGCAGTGGTTTGGTCAAAGGAATCAGTGTTAGAGCTGGCAAGTCTTCCTCAGATTTTCCTTTCTTCAAGATACTTCGAAAAGGTTCAGTTAAAGTGTCGAATTTGAAGTGAACACAAAATCAAACTTTTTTTACGAGCATGCCTTTCATTGTGGATATCCTGATCAAAAATCGTTTGGCCTTTCTTAACCCTTGCACTCAATGGCGGATTATGACCTCAGTGGCCCCTAGGCACATGCTAACTTGCGGCTCCCCCTACCTAAAAAACAGAATTACACAAAATAAAAGAGGTTGGGACTTACAGTTAAAACTAAGTTAGTGGCTTTGTACACGTTATAATATTCAAACTTACTGTCGTGTCGTGTCGTACTTAACCGCTTCTCCCACTCAGAGATTGGTCGTTTGGCGCGGACGCAGCAACTATACTGAGCGCACGGAAGGGTGGCCCTATAGACTGCGCGCGGAAAGTTGAACGAAGCCGATCGCGCATTTAAATTACTACAATTCTTGTGTAGCATAAATTTACATGAAATTTATGTAAGAGGAAAATATTTTTGCCCTTTAGACCTGTGGCCCCTATTCAGTTGCCTATCGTGCCTAATGGGAAATCCACCACTGCTTGCACTATCTGGTACAAGCGCTGAAGTTGTTTCATGTCAAAAACTAACCAATGCTCTCCGAGCTGCTGCACAGTTCCAAAATCCTTGTAAATCTGAACGTATCGCTCTGGGCTGGATATCACATCAAGAAAACTATGAACACGAACAGGAAAAGTTATTTCCACTGATAAGAACTAGTCGAGTTTTGAAAAAATCAGTTTCAACATGGCTCTGAGCCTGGAATGGGCGTGTAGAGTTTTGGTTTGATCAACTCGAAAAAAAAATCCCTACAAAGTGCAGGATTTACAAACCGAGGTTTGATTGAAACAGCTACGTTTAGCGACGTCATTACCGTGTACAAAATAACTTTCGATTGGTGAAACTTCTGGGACATGTGAAGATGTGCCTCACTGAAAATTGAAAAAAAATCTATTTGGAAAATAGACGTCGAGTTTTGCTTGAATCCTCCTCACATTAAAAAAAAAAAAAAAAAAAAGCGGGACAGTAGACCTCTATGGTAATACAGACAGATCATTTAAATAATTAATTTTACACATATAAGTACCGAAGATGAAAAATTGCCTATGCAACCTACAAATATGGGATTCTAGCTCAGCGGAGGGGAGCTAGTAAACGCAAAAGCTAAAGGGGGGGGGGGTCTAACAAGGGTTTACGTGAGCGCATTCTGTGTTCATAAACTGTACTTACTAAGCCTAACCAACTCCCTGGAAAAATATGTAGATTCAACCAGAGCACCAGAGGGGCTAGTGCTTACCAAAGCAGCAGGTACATGAATGACCCTCTTGGGCGGACAGAAAAGTGGTGATGCCGGGATAACAAAGGATGGAAGGAGCCCACCCGAAGGTTAGTTGAAGGAGTGTTGAGCCGGGGGGGGGGGGGGGACTGTCGGGTCAGTCGCTAAGAACTGGATTGTCCTCCTGTTAATCATTTAAATGATAAAAAACAAAAAACACTGGTCAGAATTTGGCCCAATTAAATCTTAGTTGAACGAGTGATTTAATTTTATTTTTTTGCAGGGTGCGTGGTGGCTAGTCGACTCTCAGAAATCGCTGATTGGAAAATCCTACTGATTGAGGCTGGTGGAGAGGAGACCACGGAATCACAAATCCCTTTACCGACTTGGAAATTGTGGAAAGAGTCAGCTGTTAACTGGGGTTATAAAACAACTCCGCAAAGAGTCTGTCTATGTTAGTACGCACTTTCGTTTATATTTTTTTCATGAACACAGGATCATAGAACCTCTTTTGGGTACAATCTGTTGAATTGATTAGATTTGAATGAGGATGCACTCTTTGGAAAATAAGTATTCCGTGTTGTTCTCTGTTGATTTCCATGGTACCTTCCTGCTTCGATAAAAAAAACAGCCAACATCATACAATATCACATGCAAGCGCACAATATCCACAAAGCTTGCGCATCTCCAAAGCAATAAACCAAAAGATACAAAATCCCTCCATTGGTGCTAGTAAAACAAGACTGGCCATACCCTATTTGAACCAAGGCGCAAAACATGCAGTTTGGAGGGGGCACCAGACCAATCAGCAGGACGTAGGATAGGACGTAGCAGGACAGCGTAGTAGGATAAGTTTTTAGTATACGTTTTCAAGTTTGCTCTGAGGGGAACACATGCGATTAACCTAACAAATAGCTTGAAAAAACGGACGAGGTGCATTTTGAGCTTTCAGGTTGGCCTGCCCCAGGTGTAAATTGATCTTATCATTTCATCATCAGTCCATTCTTACTGCTCTGCCTACTACTGTAAAGTTTTTGGTTGTTTTCGAAGGTATTCATTAGTGGCCTGTTCAAACTGTTTTCAAACAATCGTCAGCAAGATGCTAACAGGTCAGATCACCTTTGTTGAACTGAGTTTGTTTTGCTTACTTCTGGAATGTCCAAGCATGTATTGCCACTTGTTGGTAAACCCAGTGGATTTATTACTCTGTGCTGTAAACTGAACAATAGTGAAAGAGATTCGTCTCCTCTATGCGTCCAGTATAAACAGCACAACAAATAGGCCAATGGCACCGACTGCATATTCATGAGTTTTTGAGGTAAAAAGGTGCTTTTTGTGTTTTTATGATTGTGTTTAATGCGTTTATGGTTTCATACAGTTTTGAATGGAGTGGAACAACGAGGAATGGACAAGTTGAGATTTGTATTTGGCTATGAAAAGTAGCTCATTCTTCCCCTTTGCCTTTGGTGATCTCTGTGCTCCCCAGAGTTTCAGGGGAAAAGCCACAACTGATCCTCACACAATCCCCATCCAATATCTTCCAAAATTCCTGGAGTGAACAGCCAAAGGCTCAACTCACTCTGGGGAAGTGCGGGTTCCCCATCGTCTGCCAACTCAACCAAGGAGTTTTGTATGGCTTCCCTCCTGATCTTACAATCGCTCTACCAGCGCAAGCATTCCACCCGTGGCAGAGGTTCAGCAAGCCCCTTAAGTAAAGTTCAACATTGCACAGAGCCAAGTTTCTAAGAGTCTATGAGAGGATCAAAACATTTGGGAGATCTGGTTACCCAGGCACTACCGCTCCAGGAAATCATTACATTTGAATAACCTTTTCCTTTTTATTGAACAGTGGTTCTCATTTTCAGCCAAAGGCGGCATATGTGATTGGCCCCGAGGTAAAATAATGGGCGGATCTGGTGCCATCAACTCGATGATCTACTTCCGAGGAAACCCGTGGGACTTCGACAACTGGGCCTCCATGGGCGCGGATGGTTGGTCATACAAGGACGTATTGCCCTATTTCAAGGTCAGCGAAAATAACAAAGCGTCGACCCTAACAGAGAGCGAGTACCACGGTTACCACGGCCTACAGACAATATCTTCACCCTCCTACAATACCCCGTAAGTGCATTCCTTACAAGTTCTTGTCATAAACTCACAATTTCCTTGTTTGATTGTTATAAATGAGAGAATTGCATGATGTGGGAGGCAGTGGGCATCTCTTTCAAGTGCCACGGCCTTGACAGGCGTATCTTATGGAAAAATAATTTTCTTGGGAAAACTATGAATTAAAATTGTGTTTGGCATTTTCGACAATTTTGAACAACATCGTTTTCTTGTCCCCCCCCTCCCTCTCTCTCTCTCTCTCTCTCTCCTCTCTCTCTCTCTCTCTCTCTCTCTCTCTTTCTCCTGTGTGTGTGTGTGTGTGGATTTGTTTATGTGTACTTTCGTCTGTCTATGTGTCCACGGATCCTCGAACCAAGCCGTTTTTCCCTCAATTTTTATCCTATTTTGATTCTTGTCCATTTTGTTCCTCCCTCTCCTGTGTGTGTGTGTGTGTGTGTGTGCGATATGATAGGAACGACCTGCGACAAGCGGTATCTGACTGAAACTCTTCTTTTGATTAGATTTATGAGCTCTGCGCTGAGAGCTTTGGACTAAATAGATCCAGACCTGTGTCATATGCCAAGTGACCAGGGCAAGAAGCCAGATATCGTTGCCATTAAGCCTGACGGGTCTGCCATAATCCTGGATGTCCAAGTTGTCAGTGGCAGCGTGGACATGGAGCAGACCTGGAGGGCTAAGATAAGCAAATATGATAGGAACGACCTGCGACAAGCGGTATCTGAGCTAAAAGGAGTGGCGCCTAACAACATCAAGGTTGTGGCTGCGACCGTGTCATGGCGCGGAGTGTGGTGCGGGAAAAGTGCCACGGAGTTACTTGAGCTGGGCATCTCGTCAGGAGTACTTCGTGGTATCACCACTCGCGTCATCCGGGGCTCGTACTTGAATTGGTGGTCGTTTTATAGGGGCACTTCCTTTCATCCCTCCCTTCCTCCTCCAACATCCTCAACTTCCCTAAACCTGGGCGTCCTCCCCACTTTTATTTCATTTAGTTTTTTCGTTTTTTGTTTAATGGCCTGCCCCCTCCGTCTTTGAGGGGAGATTAAAAAAAAATGTACGTTTGTCTGTCTGTGTGTCCACAGGTTCTTGTACCAAGCCTTTTTTCTTACAATTTTCATCCTATTTTGATAAATAGTTCAGGAAATTCCCGGGTTAGACTGTAGATCCCACAATATCATTGCTCACTAATCAATACTTCATCCTGCTCGTATAGACACGTTAAATTAGTCTATCATCATTTTCTCAGATTGTACATAGCAGTCTGGTGTCGCTCAAATTTGGAGGGTAGCCGGGGAAAGATGGTTTTGATCGTCCCATATAAATTTCAGTCGATCGTTTCATTATTGCACTCGCTATAGAGCTCTACGATAAACTTGGAATATGTTGAAATACCCTTATGAGAGAGATCGCTGTCTGTGTGAACGTAAGCCATATAATATGTTCGATTTCTTCAAAGATCCTGAATCTTTTGAGATCATTCAAAACATTTTAAGATCTACACATTGATGTTACTAATACGAAAAAATATTTGCCACTCTATACTTCGCATTTTATTTCTTTCTTGCTTCTTCTTTATTGTCCCTTAATCCTCTTCTTTTCTGTTCTGTCCAAACAATTTTCTTCGATCTCTTTTGGTCGGTCCTAGATTTCCTGTATTTCATCTTTGCACATTGTCATATGGTGTTCCTCATTTATTGTACTCTTCACTAATTTTCCGCTAATTAATCCAATAGTATTTCTCTTTTTCAGATTCATCGACCTCTACATAGCAGCAGCGAAGGAGACTGGCGTCAACGAGGGAGATCTCAACGGACACAACTCTCTGGGAATCATGCGCATCCAAAGTTTCACCCAAGACGGCACGCGGCTGTCTACCAACAGAGCGTTCCTGCGACCCTTCAGAAACCGAAATAATCTTCACGTCACCAAGAAGACAATTGCAAACAAGGTAGGTCCTGTCGTTGCTTAATTGATACTGAGCTACAAGTATGTACACTCTGACGCTTTACATACAATGGGACGCTTTAGACACATAAGATGTTTTACATAAGATTGAGTATTCACTCACAAGTCGTCGCTATTTTAACAAGAACACCATACCGCACATCCATTTTCTTAGTATGTCTTAATAGGGTGATTCATATATTTACCACATCAGAAAATGGGCTCAAGATTCACTGTTTCACTCATTTTAACTCACTAATTCAGTCAATTCAGTGATTAGAACTAATGGTAATGCAGGAGTATGAAAGTGACGAACTGTTTTGCCAAAATTGTAGTATCGTTTTTAAGGGATAGGTAATAACAGCGTTAAACAACAATCTAAGGAAGAAACCAATCTGGAAACTTGAGAAATGCTAGCAGGATTGGATGCTGCAACTGTGAAAACTTACAAGGAGGCAAACTGGACTGAATACCTCACCAAAAAACTGCATCTTTGGAGGATTACCACAGAAGAAGGCCAATTATTACGTTCCATAACCGGCTTTGTACCCCTAAGGTTCCACCTACACCGCATTGGGGTCACACAAAGTACAACCCTGTGCAGGCTATGTGAGGAGACTGACGAAACGGCATCCCACATAATATTTGAGTGCCCAGCACTCGCATCTCGCAGATTTGAACTCTATGGGGGCACAAACCCCAATGAGGTCCATTCAGAGCGAACAACTAATCAAGGGTCTCAAACCCCTCACCAAGGGGCTGAATCTCCTTGATTAGAAGCGAAACTCCCAGGAAAGTACAATAAGCCAATAGGCTTCCGTGCTGGGGGCTCCCAAACCCGCACCCTGAGAGTTTTAGTTATCATCTACATCTACATCTATTACGTTCCTGGTAGTTTTTTTATTGGTTTGTGGTAGGATCTGATCTAGGATTACCATTTGCTGGCATGGACATCAAGTAAATATTTACTGCGAAATGTCTCCTTTAGGGACACTAATTGCTTAGAGATATGTCAGGTGATTCTAGACCATGAGCCCTGAGAAAGCTAGAGCAAGTTTACCACAACCCTCTAGCTGAGGTGTCAGCGAGAATAATATCGAGTCTGTCTACACACTCTCTCATCCTTCAATCTCAAGCCGGCCATCTCGATGGTTTCATCTAAGCAGAATATCTCTCACAAGGCACTCTTGATTACAGGGAACGTGATAGAAGGAATAAATAATAGGTGACAGAATGGATTCTGCAGTGTATGCAATTCGGTGTACCTATACTGCGAATTTCAAATGCAAATCCAACAGAACTACACACCATCTCTTCGATGAAAACCCAGTTCTGTTCTTGAACATCTCTGAAGAAATCTCCGACAAATCAAGCAAAGCCTTTGTAAGCCTTGAGTGGCATTGGTTGGTCCTCCCCGCCCCTTTCACTTCATTGAGCCAATAGGATTCAATCTCCTCTCACTTGATCCTATATAAGATATGCTTTCTGTGATGTACTTTCAGTTCATGTTTGTTACTGATGATGACCTAACCGTCAAAATCGATTTAACAGTGTAACTCTTTACTTTCGTGGAAATATAGACAACGTTCCATCTTACTCCGTTTTTATTTGAAATGGGTTTCCACAACTTCGTCGCGAGTGACTTAGTCCGAAGCAAAGCCTCCTACATCTGGATGATGTTGCAGCCCGTTCCTTCGTTTGTCCACTGTCGATCTGAAGTTGCCATTTGGCTCTAGCACGTTGTTTCACGCAGATGAAACTAATCCAGACTGCTTGACTATACATCCACACGTTGAGAGCGGAGAAGGAGCATTAGACCACTAGAGTTCTCTCGCAGTACTCTCAGAGTGCTCTAAGAGGTGTCCACTCTTTCCTGGTGAGCTCTCCAGGGAAAGAACTAACTGTCGCCGTCTAGACCGAATATTCTGTAGAGACAACTGAGCAGGTGCCGTAATGTCACCATTTCCCAACAAACTAGGCACCAATTTAAGCTTCTAAAAGATGTTGACACTTTTCATTCGTGCATGGAACACGGAATCTCCGATCCAGGAAAAAGCAACTCACAGGTGCCATCTCGACAAAGGGAAAGTTCCAAGGAAATCGCAGTTCGGAATTGTTAGTCAGGAAGATTGAAAAGATTAGAGGTCATTCAGAAACGAAAACCAAATTCTTCTGGATGGTCTAAAAACATAACATAAGAGTGGGATTCTTGAATTTAAAGATAGCGAGCCTTCCATGGAACGGCGTGGTCACAGAACCAGTTTTACGTGACAGTGCTGATGGCAGCCCCGGCTTGGTAGCGGACATGAAGGTCCATGGCGTGTGGGACCGTGAGTGACCTGCGTTTTTCGACACCCGCGTTATAAACGCTGACGCAGTCTCTTACTCCTCCATGGACTGGCCTACCATCTCCCGGCATGCTGCCCAAGCCAAACACGCAAAACACGACAGAGTCGCTGAAGACCTGAGAGGGTCTTTCACGCCACTCGTCGTTTCATGCGATGGCGCGTTTCATAAAGAATACAAAGCCTTCCTCAAGAACATTTCCTTACGCATTAAGCGTTTCCTTAACAAGTGGTCGAAATCCTACTCCCAGGTGATGATATGGGCACGAGTAAAAACTCAATTCTCGGTTCATCGAGCAGTTTCCATGAGGCTAAGGGGCCCGAGGAAACACGTGCGAGGACTTGGACTGGAGGACGGAGCAGCAATTTGGCTACCAGAAGAATGAAATCACACACACACACACACACATTTAGGAAAAAAATGAAATCAGATTAGTTTGGCAAGATCAATTTGAATTTTTGGCATATTATCAAATTGAAAATTTTGGCAAAGTAATTTGAACCTTTGGCACAAATACATTTTAAAATTTTTGGCATCTCAATTTAAACTTTTGGCATATCAATTTATACTTTTCACAACCCCAACTATTCCAACATTCCGCCCCATATAATGATCAATAAATGTTTTTTCTCTCTCTATTATAAAAAAAAAAAAAAAAAAAAAAAAAATTTAAGCAATTTAGTCTCGCCTCATGCAAGTTATAACGCTTCCACTACCTTTGATAGACTTTCTAAGTAGCAAATCACTTGTAGTTTGAACTATTGGAACCACATATAATTGATATTCTATGTACCTACCAGATTATTATCAAGAAAGAAACTGCTAGAAGTGTGGAAATCACCAAAGGCAATCGACGGATGCAAATCAGAGCTCGGAAGGAAATAATAGTGTCCGGTGGCACCATCAACAGCCCCCAGCTGTTGATGTTGTCAGGGATCGGACCTAGAAGTCACTTGGAGTCCCTCAAAATCAAAGTCATAAAGGATCTCCCTGTGGGGTAAGTTGTGTGTAATTTAAAAAAAAATATTATCTTCTCAATTTTCCTTTGAAAACGAAGTTATTCCAATTGCTCCAAAATTATTAAAATATAAATTAAAAACATGTTTTCTTCATTTAAATACAGTTTAAGGGAGGCATTCTGAAATGATTCATAGATTTTAACGGTTTTTTAAAATGTATATAAAAACGAATGTATGTAGGTGCTTCTATGATACCTCTCTTTGGAATTGAGGATAAAAACGTCCTTCTTTCGTATAAAAATCAATTATTTCCAAAGAGAGGACGGCAATTTTGAGCACATTGAATTGCCATTTAAAAAATTTACTCAAAATTACTAAAAATGCCAAAAAACGGCTAAAAAATCAATCATTTTCTATATAAATTCGCAAATTGGAAAGTTTTTCTTGAGAAAATTGAAACGTTACTTTTATAATCTTAGTATTGAACTTTATGAAACCCTTTGGAAAATGTCATTCATCAGAGGGTATGGTGTATTGAAACTGTAAAGTTCCTGATTGATTTGTGGGACAGTTGGTAATAGTTTAGAACTAAAGCCGGGTTCACATGGACGCGTCAAGTGCGGCTGGGCCGGTTGCGGCTACTGCGAATGGCGCTCTGATTGGCTGAGCCGAAAGGGCGCAGAAACGCAGGTCGTCTTTTGTCAACATAAAAAAAAACGCTGCCAATTCTTTCACTGGGGTTCATCATTCAATTGGCTTGCGTTCATGATTTGAATTTCTACTAAGCTTTGGAGTGTGCGTTTTTTTTTTATAGAATAATAAACCAAAATTAGATATTTGACGCAGCTGCCGGGCTTGCCGTTCCCCGCACTGGGCCTTCATGCAGCGGCTTCTCACACAACAACTCGCAGGAACGGGTGAGCCAATCACGTTACAGAACGTGGATGCCGTCGATTCTCGCTTGCCGTCCATGTGAACAATTTGCCGCACCAGCCGCTACAACCGGCCCAGCCGCACTTGACACGTCCATGTGAACCCGCCTTAAGTTGCGGTAAAGAAATTACGTCTGTATTTGCCAACCTTTGTTATACCAGCATCAACTCACCGTTTACTTTAAGGTCAGAATCACTTCTGTTTGCAATGCTGACGATCCCTTCCATATTCTTGCCCTTGGAATCAATCTTTGACACTCCCTCTGGATCTCTGTTTTCCTCGGTGGTAATGCTTTCTACAATTTTGCACCTACTATGACCTGAAGAGTATCCATTTCCTTCGATAATAGTTCATTTTTCCCCACTAAATGAATGTAAATATTTGTATATACCTGAATTGGTTGGAGACACGAGTGAAATTTGATGTTGTGATTACCACATTTGCTCATATCATTCAGCCAGGTTTTGTTTTGATTCATTAGAGACAATCTTCAAGATCACCTTAATTCACCTTTGGCTTTCTCCTCTGATGGATACGGAATCAAAAAATCTGAATGGCAAAGCGTAGAAAGTATCTTGGAATACGAAAAGAATAACACTGGACTGCTCACTTTACCAACTGGTAAGTAACTTACTGTTTCGAATTTGTTAATAAAAGTAAACAAGGAATTTCACCTTGGATTTTCATCCAACTACCTGGAGGTGTCGTGGACGTCGCCAGCCGTCCTCCAGAGAGGATCGGAACTAGGTCTGACGATTTCGCTCGTGGCTTCCCATTGCCTCACGCCCCTGGGTTGGGATCGATTTTGATTCACGTGATATCGAGATCAGAGGTGAACTGTCTAACAACAGGACAGGTATACAACATTTGATAGGATTTTGGCCCTAATCATTGTTGCCTGCTGGATTTGAGTGAGCATCGAGGTGAGGTAATTTTCCTACGATTCTGTAGTTGTAGACGTGTGGAAGGAGATAGCTGGGCCTCTAACTTAGGGCGACTAACCCTTTTCAGAATAAAGGAAATAATATTCTCACTCATACACTATTTCTTTTCATAAAAAAAACATCCTGTTAGGGTATATAATTTGTTGCCGTTGCAGTACACCGCAACACTTCTAAACCACCACAATCCAACAGATAGCTGACAGCTCTAGTGAAAAATATTATTACAAGAATAGAATATGAATTTTAAAACAAATCTTTAAAAACCTGAGGGTGCCAGGCACCCGCCCATGGGGGCAGTGTAATTGTTCGAGCTCTGCAATAGCTCAAGTTTTGGGGAAAAGTAGAAATTGTTAACACGACTGTGAATTGCAAAGTAGGCTGGCCTTCAGTTAATTTAGCTCGATCTTCCAGGGTGCCTATCTTCTTCCTGTAACATTTTTTGCTCCCTTGCTTATTATGGCAGCATAATAAAATTGCTTTACTACATCAGGAGTGGTGTATGTTTTCTTTCGTTGTGCTCCTCCCAGGCTGTGTATCAATACATTAATGTGCACGTGTAAGTACAAGCTCTTTTCAAACTTCAATTATTTTTACAGCCAACGAAGCTCTGGCGTCCATTGCTACCAACTACACGAATCCCCTGCTCCCTGACGTGGACATCACGATAAATACGTACGTGAGCGGTGTAGACAAATATTCAGCGTGGGGCTGCGAAAGCACATTTTTGAGACCGCTATCTAGAGGTGAGTTTTGCAAAAGTGTACATATTCCTCATAATTTATTTACCTGTGTACCTAATATTTGTTATATGTTAGGTTACTATTTTAACTTTAATAAGACCAGACTGCTGACGGGTAGCATTGAAGGGCTCACATATTTTTAAAATCAATGGCTCAACAAATCGAATAATCCCTTTGCTGTAGAACTGTACAAGTATCGCTCTACCAAATGACAAAAGAGTAAACGCCATCTAAACTTGTAATATTAAGAAAGACCTTATAAATTAGAGATTTGTTTAATAATTAGAGATTTTCGGAAATCGTGAGCCCTGGTGGCTGAAATCTTTGGGCAACATTCGTCTCAGTCAAAATTATACCTGCCAGATTTGTGGCCTGTAAAGGCGGTGAAAGGCTACCTATAACCTCACTCCCTACAATATCCAGCCAATAGCCCCTTAAATTGTAGGGAGTGAGATCTGCTTGTAGAAAGTGAGATTTTGCCAAGGAAACCTTAGTATTTACTGTAGCTAAAATTAAGCTAATTTGTGCTGTTCCACTCAGCTAAATTGAAAGACTTGAGCGGCAATGCCCATGGAGGTTGGAGGCTCAAGAGGGTTTTGCCCTAGTCAACACTAGAAATTACTGAGGGCCTTCATTAAGTATAGTACGGTCTATGCAAAACTAGATTTGACTGATTTCGAGGATAGCAACATCTATATGGGTCATTTCAACATTTTGGTCACATTTGGGTATTGACTTTTCTAAAAAAAAAAAAAAAAAAAATTTATTTGAAACTTGACCAATTTTCTTGTTCCTAATCAATCACTGCGGTTCTCTCAGCATATTACCCAATTGAGTAAACATAATCTTGAACAAGTCTTTCAATTCAGGTGAGTGGAAATTAGCTGGAATGAGCTTACTTTTAGCTACAGTAAATGCTAAGGTTTCCTTACCAATTTCTCACTTGCTACAAGCAGATCTCACTCCCTACAATTTAAGGGGCTATTGCTTGGATATTGTAGGGAATGAGAGTGTAGGGAGTGAGGTTATAGCCTTTCACCGAATTTACAGGCCACAAATCAATTGAAACTGGTTGAACCAAAATGTTGTCAACGAACTTCCAACAACTACACTAATTGTCAACAAGTGCGATCAAGTTTCACTTGCCACAGTCAGAATGTTATGGGATTAGGGAATGAGAGTTGAAAAACCCACACTGCTGCCTCCAGGGATGGTTTTCCCGGTAGAACTGACTGGGAAGGTCTAGGCAAAATCCAACCACCAGCGTTGGGACCATCTTGAATAAGGGATGTCAACAAACAGAAGCAACTTCATAAACACCCTTTCCTGCCAGTTGGGGGTTACTTTTCAAAACATTGTAGGGAGTGAGGAAAAACCGTGTGACACTGAAATAATGGGCTGATAAGGCTACTTGATTTGTTCCAATTTTTTTCCTGAGGCGGGTATCCATTGGAAATGTTATCTTCTTTCATAGTGTGAGTGGATATAACAGCCCCAATAAATATTTCGCTGAGTAGTGAGGATGGAAGTTGTATACCTCTGGTTAGTGACAGCTGTAGGGAGTGAGAAATACTGGGTCCTGGGTCTCCTGGGTCCTGAAGGCACAACTTTTCCATGGAACATGTACATCCACATAGGAGACAATTTTAAAACACTTTATTTAGTTGAGATTTGACGGCAATACTGATCAGTGACATAAATCATACCAAAATTTTTAGATGACCCATAAATGTACTGCCACATCCAACCCAAATCCATTTGTTGACCTTGCAACCGAATCGCATAAAACCACTGGATTTTATAATTGACATTATCTTCAATATTATCCTGAATCGGTATATCAGCTTTGATTTTCCAGGTACTGTGAGATTGAAGTCTACAGATCCGCATGACAAACCTATTATAGACCCCAACTACCTTGGCGACCCTGAAGGTTACGATATCAAAGTTCAGCTGGCTGGCATCAAAAAAGCTTACGAAATCTCTCAAGCGCCTGCATTGAAGCAAACTGGAAGCCGCATCCTTGAAAGCAATTTCCCGGAATGTTCGGACAAGGTGAGCTTTGTAAAGTTTATCTATGATATTCACTATCTTATTCTACTAGTTCAGTATTTCTACTTATGTTGGCAGCAATGAGATCTATAACATTGTCAATACAGGGTGTTACACATGAGTCCAGATACCAATTCTAGAGTCCATCCCTGATCGATGTTAGCCCCTATAATTTTCTAAAATCTCGCTTAGTTGATTGTCGGAGAACAGAAACAACTCAACGTCAAAACTTGACATTTTCAGGAGTCAATAAACCCTCCACTGTTCCACCATTGCTTGAGAAAATCCCATAAAAATATTTTCTTAGTCTTCCGCTCATTACAAAACCTTTTCAAGTGAATCAACTCGTATCCTAATTTTCTAAAATGAACCAAAAAAATTAAATTTCTGCACATAATATTTTTGCCCTCAAACAATTTTTCAAGTTTTAGTGAACCAGCTATTTCAGAATAATTATTATTGAAAAAAACGCTGCAAATTCTTTCACTGGGGTTTATTATTCAATTGGCTTGCGTTCATGATTTGAATTTCTACTAAGCTTTGGAGTGTGCGTGTTTCACAGGTGATAGAGCGATTATTGAATTTCAAGAGGCACACGAATATGATCAACTGATCAATCCAAATAGGTATTTTGGTCGAAAACAGATTTACGTGCTCTACGCATATCTCCTGAAATTCAATAATCGCTCTATCACCTGTGAAACACGCACACTCCAAAGCTTAGTAGAAATTCAAATCATGAACGCAAGCCAATTGAATAATAAACCCCAGTGAAAGAATTTGCAGCGTTTTTTTAATGGTTTTCAGAATGCTTCAACCCGTGTATAGGCTACAAAGCCTTTTAGGAGTTCACTCCAGTATCCACATTACTACATCACTAGGTTACTGATATCAACACAAAAACAATAATAAACCAAAATAACGCGAATGTTGGCACCATAAATTGGGCCTGGCACCTGGCACCTGGGGAAGGGCTCATTCGATTCCTCATGGAGTGTTCTTCAAAAAGAGTCCAAATTTAGGCCGCCTTCGACTTTTTTTGAGGTTTTTAGGGATTTTACAAAACATTGACAACCCTTAAAGGGCACTTTAAATTAAGTTAGACATAGCTGGCTAAAGAATTGGGGCATTGTCGGACCAATATTGATTTTTCCTGAAAATTTCAGATTTTTTGCTCCAGCCGTTCGGGAGAAATCGTGCGTACGGCGGACGGACGGAAAAATTTGTATTGCAGATTCGGATTCTACACCCTTTGAAACGTAAACCATGAAATTTTCAGGGGGGTTAGAATTTTTTTTTCCAGAGCGATTACAATGGTTCATTATTGAACAATAAACCAACATTAATTGGTATGACATTGATTTGTCAGACTCCATGTTCTTAGAATGAGTGTTATCACCTATTTTGCACACCCCAAAGTTGAAGAAAGCCTTGTTATTTTTTAAAGTATGGATTATTTGGAAAGATTGCTGATTGGTTTTCCGCCTACTTCCTTATAATCTTGAAGCAGCACTAAGTCGCAATCTCCAGGAAGTCCTCAACTCCTCAATTCTCGAGGCAAATTTTGTTTAAACTGAAATTCCAAAGTGCCAATTGGTTCCAATCTGGTTTCCTTTGTTCTGGATCTTCAATCAACATTCACACTTTTGAATCTCATGCCTAATACCTAATATAATAACGGGAGTTGGTACTATTCGGGTTTTTAGGGTCATTAGGTAATTCCCAGAAGGCTGGAAATGGTTTTATTCCTTTTGTTTTCATGTAAAATGAGTAAGTGTTTTGAAGTTTGCATAATTTTCCCCTAATTCTATAGATGGGGTAGTCCAGAAAACATTAAAATTTTGTGGATGTCTGCATCAGGCTTACAAGAGGTTCTGCTGTATAGGTTGAAGAGTATTCGAACTGCATTTTTCTGCAGGGTGAACAAGGGCTAGGCAACATCCCCATAGGCAATCCTGTTCTGAAAACAGGAAAAATTCAGAGTTCTGAGCACTTTGATTGGCATGCTGCAGGAAATAGATGATTTCACAGCCGCACAGCATGATTTGCGTTATTCCTGTTTGCTCCCCACCTGCCTTACTAAGACCAAAATGATGTTATACAACTTTCGTACCTTGTGAATAATATGGAATTATAGTATGGATGCCACATTCATGTCAGAATCTTATTGCAGGGCTATAAAATCCCGTCAGACGATTATTTCACGTGCCTCATCATATTCTACTCGCATACTTCTTTCCACCCTGTGGGTACAAACAAGATGGGCGCTCTAAATGACCCAACGGCAGTTGTCGGACCTAACCTCAAAGTGAAGGGGATCAACAACCTGCGAATCGTCGACGCGTCAGTGATGCCGCAAATAACGAGTTCGAACACGAACGCCCCAACTCTGATGATTGCAGAAAAAGGATCGGACATCATCAAATTGGAACACGGGCAACAGGCGTTGGTCCGTCCAAAACTCCAAGCAGCAGGCCAACCATCTCCAGTTCACTGTTTATTTCCTCTTACGTGTAAAAACTCTTGAATGAATAAAAACGAATGCAACATACTGCCTAAACTGTGATGGAATTGTTAGTTCCTCCTTCCCTTATCTTGAAACTGCTAAGCCACAGCATAAACGTAAAGCTTTTTATCTTCAAGGGTAGCCCCTAGGTTCTGCAGGACCCCTTATTTCAAATGAAGACCACAGCAGTCTTCAATTGTATTTTCTGCTCTGCTCTCCTCGTTTCTCTCTTGTTTTCCACTTTTCTCATTCATATTTAGAGTCTTCATTCATAGTTCCCAACAACTATGTAGTCGATAGTGGCAGCTTCCTTCCTACAAAAGATCGACCAAGTAAGATAACATCCACAAACCACATATTTGAATTTACTCGCCTTCCCAATTAAAAAGGTTATGTCTAGGTGAAATTAAACATCAAGGTGACATTCTGACAAATCATAGTTTGCCGTATAAAATTCAACGATTTACACATTATGACCAATGCGCTCTATTAGCAATTTGTGGAACTAAACAGTTCAACTCTCTAGCTTGGTTCGAGGACATACCAGCGAGGCCCAAAGGTTTCAAGACGCTGGTGAGACTGAGGACATGACAATGCTGTACCAGAACGTACCTACACAAAATCGATAGAGCAGATAGCGATCTATGTCAGTTTTGTAATATTGGCGAAGACGAAATCCATATCATTATGGAATGCCCAAAGTATGCGGCAAACCGAACCAAGCTTTATGACATGGTGTCGACAGTTTTACCCCAGCCCTTCGATCTCGACCTGATTCTAACGTCACTGTCCACGACGCTATTATTGAGTACCTCAAAGAAATCAAGCTGGTGTTGTGATGTGAAGTTTTATTTCATGTTGAATCCATTATGATTTTATGTTTTATTCATGCTTCTCGTAAATCGTATAATTTTCTGTTATTTCTGAACATTTGTATGTACATACATATGAACATGAGAGGCTGAATAGTTTATACTGAAGCCAACAAAAGGAAAAGAAAAACTCTGTAGCTACAGATTCGTTGACTGTAATCGATCACATGACTGAATAGTGCACTCGGCTGTGTTGTGCAGTTACCCACGAATCCATTCAACGTTTTATGTCTATTTGTACATATTCATCGATCGTTGCATGGAAGCAGACTCCAAGAACAGAATCACCACAAGGTAAGTCTGGGGTTTGTTTTTAAAGATCCATTACGAAAAATTCCTCTTAAATAACAAATTGCCCCACATAAAAACAATACAATTTACTTTTATATAAAACAAAAATATGGTTTTATATGAAATTATTAATGATTAGGAAAATGTTTAATAGGGCCGTAATTTCTACAGAATGAAATTACTAATGGCTTTAATTTGAAAAATGGCGTCCAGCGTATGATCAAAAAACTTCGCACACGTGTTCTACAACTAGTTTCCAACAAAAAGTGCCTCCAAGAGATTTTTTTTAGAGGCTTCGTTTTCGAGTTATTTCACTTTCAAGATTTTTTTCGTGTTTTCGACCTTACGTCACTAAAACGGCCATAACTCCGGCGTTCTCGAAGTGTTTGCAAATCTAAGGATACCGTTGGAAAGAGCATTTTCCATCGTTTCAGTCTTTCAACAGTAATTTTTTAAAGAAAACTAAACGGTGAGCAACATTTATTTTTCATATTTATGTGTATATTAACCCTTATCTTGGCAGTGATCCACCGGTGGATCAACTCGTATATCTACAGATATATAAGTAAAACTAGGGTTTTTTCTCGGTTGGCAACCTGTACCGTGTTGTGGTAAACCTGATTCAACATCCAGGCGCAAATTATAACCTTGCTTGCAGTTTTAGCCGTGTTGACACATGTTTTCGTGACAGGAGAAGAGGTGGAGCAGTCTCACGAAGTTTGTCATTTTCACGTAAGTTTTTGACACATTTATTATTGATATTTTTTTTCTAGTTTCCTTCATTGTTTAACTTGAGAGAAAGGTCTTATTTCAAGCAAAAATCTGGTTTCATAGGAAATACAAATGAAAAATGGAATGATCCACCTGTGGATCATTGCAGGGTTAGGGTAACAACTTAGCCATTCAAAATTTCTTACGCCTTCATTTCAATTCCACATTTAAATCAATCATTGTTTTCTTCTAAAGTCTATTTTCTCTTTTTACCATAGGTTCTTATGTATAGAAACTTTAAACTCGAGGAGAAAGGATTCTACTTCTGTGCCCTCCTCCCAAATCACCAGATATCAGCGAAGGAAGAAGATAAGTATTGTTGGGACGTCCTCTAATAATTATTAGATATAGATTATAACCTATGATTCGTTATTTGTAACTGTAATATTAGATTTTATATTTAAATTTTAGCCAATTAATTAATTTCCTTACGATGGAAATATTTTTTTATAACTCGTGAAACGATAAAGTGATGATTTTCTAAAAGTCTGAGATTGAAAAATCACTAAATATCTGAATGCAATAACCACTCATTCTATATAGTCATAATGTAATAAATAAATGTTAAAATGTTACTATGAAATGATGTTTGTTCCTTTTTTGACCTCTCCGTTCCATTGTAAAACTAAGATATTCCAGTAGTTGAATTACAAAATCGATATGCACCTAACTTGGCAATGATCCACCGATGGATCATTCATTAAAACGGAGATTAATCAAAGTTAATCAACACAATAAATTTTTCCCGAGTTCTAGAGATGTTTTCCAACATTAAGAAAAAATATTTCAATTGGTTTGAGATACTTTGTTTTTCTGCCAAGATAAGGGTTAAATGCTAATTTATTTTAAAACACAGGGATTAAAATAAATATAACCAACTTCTCAATTTGTAGTGTTTTTACTAATTCTAACTTCTCGTTTAACGTTTAAATTAACGATTCGCATAAAATAAAAATAAATCATTAGTAAATTGAATGAATTGCAAATACGAATAAATGACTAGTTCGGGAGGGAGTCGTGAGATCCGCTGGCTACTTTTTCAAGCAAATTCATCAGAACTTGGAATCTTCCTTGAATCTGTAAGAAAAGGAGAAGAAAAACGTAAATTATTACGCAGAGGTTTGGTTATTTCTGTACTAGACTAACATCTACATAAATCACTGATCAGTGTATATTAGACGTAGTCTGTGATATATTAGAGAGTTCCTGCTTCTCAGGGTGTTCGCTCACCGTGAACGGGAATCTAGGCACAATCGAGTTGGATGCTAACTTTCAACGTCATTTCCCGACGGTTTCCAGGTTCCTCCGCGGTGTTTTTTATCATTAGATTCATAACCTGACTCTGTGCTCCGCAATTTTAGTTCAAGTCTCCCAGTTGTGTCGAGTTTTTTTTACAGTACGTTTTGCTCGTCTTCAAGTTTGGATAATGGAAGGAGAAGTTGTGGACTTCATTAATCTGTACAACGCTGATCTCCTAATGGACAGTGAGTTAGCAAATGTATTTGAGGAGTATCTTCATGCAGCTTCTATTCGTAGTTCTCCACACTCATTTCAGTAAGTTGCTTTTGAATTAGCATAGCTGAGTAGAAACATAGTTACGTCGTAATTTATCAGAACATACATAGGATGACGAGCTCTGTGTTAGGTAGATATTTATGTTTGTTAACTTAATGAAGAACTTGAGTGTCGTCAAGCTCGTTCACCAATGTAAGTACGTAGGTATCTACATTGAATACCCTAGCCCTACACTGCACACTCCCACTTGCTACCATTCCAGACGTCAAAAAGTGAAAATGATACTGATTACTCCCTAACAAATCGATCTGCTAAATCAAGGTAGGTATGTTTGTAGTGGAACATGATGTTGGAAAGTTCTTCAGGTTATCCGAACGTTAGGGTGGGAACTGCGTAGAACGAGGGACTCGATCACACGGTGCGGACGATCGTGAGCTGTCAGCAATCATCGGCGGTTCACGTTCTCCGTGAAATCGGCAACCGTGAGCAGCAGGAACTCTCTATTATCTAAAATCGGTGCCTGAGCCACTATATCTTGTAATTGTATTGTAGATGCCTTAGAAAGAGGGCCATTTACATATCAGAATGATAGATCGATTGAGAACCAAATAAGCCACATGGGTCTTTCTTCTGATTCACGTGTTTCCGTAAATTGTAATTGACTTTCAGATGACCAAAAGCAGTTTGATGACTACGTCAAAACAGAACTACATGAATACCTTTATTAGGCCCTTTGTACAAAACAAAAGCTGATACCATAATACCGACATATTTTTTTTTAATAATTTATTTTGAATACATAGGTAGCACATCGTTACTCTGGAATGATACTCTCCCATGTAAGGAAACCTCGTGCTTGGGGGAGGATTTCATCTTCATTTTTGAAAGTACAATAATTCGACATGGCTACAAATTGATAACAGTATAAACAGTATGTATAGGTATAGTTGAATTTTGAATATATAGGTCTAAACTACTTAACCAGAGAAGAAAAACTAATTCACGAATACAATTTTTTTTCTGCTAATTTGAATTGAAGGACGACAGCTCTCTAACCTGTAAAGGAAGTCCATTAAAAAGCCTTACCCCGATACAAACATGGAGTCTGACCTGCTGAGGTTAAACGAAATGGAATTTTAATGTTCCCCCTTCCACGGGTGTTCGAAATACAAAATTCGTAAGCACCAGCCCTCATACGCTTATAAGTTTCAATAAGATTGATTGTTTTGCACGCTGTTTCGAGAGTCGGGACGCCAAAAAGTTCAAATAGCTTGGTAGTCAGGAATAGGGATGGGTATCGATACCCGATATTTCAAAACATCGATATTTTTGTATCGATACTGGGCTCTCCGATAATATCGAGTATCGATACTTCAATTCCGATATTTCGAAATGTCGGCAAATTTTTTCTCACCAGCTTAAACAAATTGGTTTTAATATTTTTCTTTGGTTGATTTTCTTACTAGTCAAAAAACTCACCAACCAATCTTTGGACACTTGCAATGGAATCCGGAATGTTAAAGAATAGTGGCTTCAGTACTAGAAGGAAAACAGGAAAAGAAGAAGATGTAGGAAGGCAGCAGTAGGAGGCTATTATACGGCTATAGTACCCACTGTTACTGTTACCTTACCTCTCGCAGGTTCAAAAAATCGAAACAAAGATTATCTTCTGTTCTGTTTAAGTAGATACGATTGGGTTTTTCGCAGTTCAATTTGGAAAAATTGATGTTGAAAACGATCCTCGATATTTGGAGTATTTGTAGTATCAATACCTACCTTCCGATACAGTATCGATACAAAATATCGATACTTGATCAACGATGCCCATCCCTAGTTGGGAAGCGCTTGTGCCTTTTAAGTAGGATTTTAAGGAGACTTTTCTGGGCTACAATGAGAGGTTGCATGGTGATACCACTCGCACCTCCCCACGCGGCCATACCATAAGACAATATGGAATGAACCAGTGCATAGTAGAATTTTTTTAAATTTTCTAGTGAAAGAAAGCCCCGAACTTCACAACAGACCCCTGTCAGTCTTCGCAACCGACGACACAAGACTGATACATGATCCTTCCAATTTAAGCACTGGTCCACAATCACTCCCAAATACTTCACGGAGTAAACTTGTTTTATTACTGGACAGGAGCAGGTGTCGTGCACAATGGTGCAATATACTGTATATAGACACTATTTAGAGATCTGAGACCCCAAAGATTGTTGACCCATGTTTCGGATAACGGACGGATTTAAAAAAATTAATTTTAGAATTCCACACATCTTGTATCAGTTGGGTTAGTTTCATACCTACCGCATCAAGCAATACAACTAGGCCTCAAGCAGTCCAGCTCTGCTCATTTACATTTCTCATGAAATTTATCAATCGAGGACCGAAATCAAGAGAATCCCTGACTCGTCGGTCTATTCTTGAAATGCTGATTTTTTTTTTAACCCCATAAAGGCGGTAGTTTTCTTATATAAGAGACTACGGGCTCATTATGCAAAGTTCAACCCAGCCCAGGGAGTGTGATGGATATGGTTAGTTGGCCCCTTCCCGATTTTAGAATCTGTCGCCTTGGAAGATGAATCGGACGCCTGCAAGCGTCTGGGTCATCCTCTGAGCGTGGCGGAGCATTATCTATGCATCCAGCTCATTGGAAGGGGCAACTAACCGCCCAACCGTTATTAGAAATAATGAAATACCCCACACATCATGCATCGGTCGTGCGTCCTTTCATAATTCATGGTCATCTTACCTGATCAACGCTCCTGGCAGGCATCAAGTTCCGGATCCTGGCGAACGTCTCTTCCGTGCCGATTTCCCGCTGAAAGGCCTCCAGTATCATCTTGTCCTCCTGCCGCGTCCACTCTTTGAGCTCCTCAGACTTCATGTCAACGTTTTCATCTTCCGATTTTAACGAGTCGGCCTCGATGACTTCCGACGTCACCACATCCATCAGAACGGGGGATTCGGTGTTCCAGCTCTGAAAGATAAAACATCCCAACTAAATAAACCGCATAAGAAGTATTAAACGTTCCTCAAAACTCATGCAATTTATGAATTATGTAAAAAATTTGTCCAAGGGTTCAGATTATGGGAAAACAGCATAACAGGATGTTCATTAATACTCTCACTTTCAAACATAAGATTTCTCCTCAAAAATCTTACACTTTTAGAAATTTAAATGATTGATTTTAAACAACAAAATATAACAAGAATAACAAAATTCTTCTGTATAAGACATTGCTAATGCCTATTTGGACTTATGGCATCCAACTATGGGGCTGCACAGCAAAATCTAACATGCAAATGATTCAAACTTTCCAAAATAAAGTACCGAGGTGTGCAGTAAACGCTCCCTGGTACATCAGAAATGACGACCTCCATAAAGATCTGAGTGGAAACCGTAAGAGATACTGCGAAAAAATTAGCTCGAAGATATGAACAGCGGCTTCACGCTCATACTAATTTGGAAGCCATTCAGCTTCTTGACAACTCCAGTACTATTTGGCGCCTGAAGAGGACCAAACCCTTGGACTTGGGATGCTGATAGTGTAGTGTGGTGCTAGTTAGTGAACTCTCACCATAAAATTGCGTAATTATGTTATAGCTAAATAACTTGATAGTTACTTACTGTATGTGTGTATGATGTAACTAGTTGTTATGTTCAATATATAATATATAATAAATATATAAATATACGCTTAAAAAAAAAGAAAAAGAAAAATTGATTTTGAAGCGTCAAACAAAACTGATTTTTGTGCTTTCAAAGGAGAACGGCACAATTAGGGTTGTTCATTGACTGAACAAAGTAGGGGGGCAGTAAATACAATTTCTTCTTTGTTAACCTTTCAATTTTCAGAACTGTTAATTTCTTATTGTTGCACTTCTGGGAGACTCCACGGTTTATGCAGGAGTAACTGAGTAGTTGATACACATTAATCGAAAATTGAAAGCCAAAATCGCGAGGGTTTATCAGATCTTATCGAGAACTTCTTGCTGGCATCATCATCAGTAGTGCCTCAACCGTTCAAATTGAATCTAGAAACATACTGGTATGTAATACATGCATCACAAGGACGCCCTGATGTTCGGTTTTTATAATATCACGCTTATAAAATAAATAAACACGCATAATGAGTATTTTTAAAAACTTGAGACCAAATTCTTAATCGAACAAATAAGGAAGAAAATTGGCTGGCAATTTTATTAGGTATGGGATTTTTAAAATTAATACCCCCCCATCTACCACCAAGATATCGAATTCAAAATTTGACGTATATTTTCAACAAAACCTAGGCCAAGCCTCTAGGTTCGACCGCAACCATATATCAAGCGGAAACCCATGCTATAGAAATATGTGCACAAGAGATTGCCAGGAAACGACTCAAAGGTGCAACGATATATATACTATCTGACAGCCAAGCAGCACTAAAGGCTATTTCTGCCTTCTCGGTAACTTCAAAGATGACTTGGACTTGCCTTAACTCCCTCAAGGCTGCGGATCGGGGCAACAAACTGATGCTACTAAGGGTGCCATGTCATGAGGGAATAGAGGGCAACGAGGAAGCTGATCGCCTTGCTAAAAAGGGATCAGAGTCCAATCCAATTGGACCTGAACCCCAACTAGGGGTTACCAAGAGTTATATAACTCAACAGGTTCAGAAATGGGAGGACAAAACACGCACAGAATATTGGCACAACACTCCTAAGCAGAGGCAGGCCAAGCGGTTCCTCTCTATTTCAAGGAAACGTGCAAAAGCCCTTCTATCATTGAGGCGCAAAGACCTTCGTAAACTAGTGGGTCTTCTGACTGGCCACTGCCCCCTAAGGTACCACCTAAACAAAATGGGTAAGGTCAGGACAATAGAATGCCGGCTCTGCTGCGAAGTGGCGGAAACAGCAGAGCACATCCTCTGTGATTGTCCTGCTGTTGCATCAACTAGATTCCGGCATTTCGGGAAGGGTGCCCAAACATCCTCTGATATTGCCTTGGAAACGCCTGAAAACCTCCTACACTTTGTGAACGAAGAGGTTATTAATAAGGTTTTGAATTAAAAATGGGGACAGCGTCACAATAGATCCTAGCGGTCTCAGTGACCAGGGGCTCCTCCCATCCCTTATTAGGAAAAAAAAGAAGGAAGAAAATTGGCTGGCAATTTTATTAGGTATGGGATTTTTAAAAATTAATACCCCCCCATCTACCACCAAGATATCGAATTCAAAATTTGACGTATATTTTCAATAAAACTATGGAAATAGGGAGATAACGATTTATCACGATTAAACCCTAAATTCTCCCAATTTCATAATTGAATTAGAAAGATAAGAATATGTTTCACAACAAGACCAAAGTTCTCAATCGAAAGAAACAGGATCGGAAAAGTCGGCAGTTTAAGCTGTAGCTTGAATGGACCTACGATTACCTCCTCCATCCCAATTTCAAACCAAACAAAAAACTCAAAAAAAAAAAAAAAAAAAAAAAAAAAAAAAAAAAAAAAAAAAAATAGAAAATTTGTTTAATCAATAAAATCAGATGTACAGGGTAGTCCAGAATAAACGGACGTTTTTGTAATGGCTAGTACACAAAAGGGCGGGGTCCTTTCAACTTGTTGACCCTCTCAACTCGTACCTCGGGATGGTAAGTTTAGTTAAGATGGAAAACTGGTCGGTTGAACATCGCGTGTTCGCAGTTACCGAATTTATTCGGAATGGCGAGTCAATCGTGGCTACGCCTTTCGTCGTCAGTTCGACCTCAACGTGCGTGCTATTCTTCCGTCACGTAACACCACTTTGCGATGGGTTAAAGATTTTCGCGAGCATGGAAATGTGAAGCCACAGAATAAAACTGGTCGTCCTCGAACCGTGGTCACACCAGAAAATGTTGAACGCGTGAGACAGTCCGTTTTGCAGAGTCCAAGCCGGTCAACCAGACGCCGCTCACAAGCTCTTGGAATTTTGCGGGGAAGATTGATTGACATTTTGAAAAAAGAGCTTAAATTCCACCCTTACAAATTAATGGTCGTTCAAAAGCTCCAACCAAATGATTACGCTCAACGTGAACAATTCTGTGTGCGCATGTTGCAAATTTTGGAAGACGAACATGCAGTGGTGATGTTGTCGGATGAAGCCCACTTCCACTTGGACGGTTACGTCAACAAACAGAATTGCCGTTATTGGGCAAATGGCAACCCTCGAGAATTACACCAAAGGCCTCTGCACTCTGCCAAGGTAACAGTGTGGTGTGGAATTTCCAAACTCGGAATAATCGGGCCCTATTTTTTTGAAGATGGCAGAGAGAATGCAGTGACTGTAACTTCTGAACGCTATCTCGCGATGCTTCAAGAATTCGTCATTCCTCAGCTTGAGGAAAATGAAGTTGACACTGACAACATGTGGTTTCAACGGGATGGAGCAACACCTCACACGGCCAGGATTTCATTGAACTTTTTGTGAACGATTTTTCCCGGACGCGTGATCTCCCGGCATGGTGATGTTCCCTGGCCTCCGCGTTCCCCCGACCTCACTCCCTGCGACTTTTTCCTATGGGGCTATTTGAAGTCGAGAGTGTACGTGGACAAACCGTGAACCATTCAAGAGTTGAAGCAGTCAATAACACAAGAAACTGCGGGAATACCGGACGATATGGTGGAACGCGTGATGCGGAACTTCGGGGAGCGTCTTCAAGAGTGCATTACCGAAAGGGGACGTCATTTAAATGACATAATTTTTCACACATGATGTAACCTTTTTAATTTTTCGATTGTGAATAAAACTTACAGATATCCTTTACACGTTCTGCTTATTTTTCAATCCCTACTACCAAATTTGTGAATGTGACAGGATTTTGAAATGTGTCCGTTTATTCTGGACCACCCTGTATATAGCGGAGAAATAAAGATTTGTCAGTAAGTAATACCCCCTTCATTCGCCCCCTTTCACTATGAAAATTTATTGAGCTAAAATATTTTTAAACACTAAACCAAAATGTTGATTGAAGATATACAAGAAGTCTAAATCATAAAGCTTGTAAATTTCAGTCACTAACAAACCTCTCACGAATGTCTCGTTCTATTGAGTGGTTGGATTGGATTTGGTTGGAAAAGCAAACTAATTTGTTCAGTGTAAGAGTTCTTCGTCGGCTACAGTAAAATTGAAGAATTGATTCAGTTAATAAAACTAAATATTAACCTATAAACTTACGAATTCTTGTTTTGGGTGGATTTCACAATCGTCGAAAACCACAGTGGCGTCCCTTATGACGTTACGAGGGCTGTCGGCGGACAGGGAGTCGGATGGGGACGGTGGAGCTTTGATGCACGGATCGTCCGACGCCCGCGTTTCGAACTTGATGACGTGAGGTTTGACGCCGTTGGGGCGAATGTCACTGACGTCTATGACAACACCTTCGCTGACGTCGTCCCTGCTTCTTAGGAGGGAATCGTCGCTCAGGGTGTTGGGAAAGTAGAACTGCGAATCAAGGAAAACAAAGGGGTCGTTAGAGGCATTCTGTATTAGTGGAGATCTATAAAGTATCAATGAATCACTAAACGTGGATTCACACTAACGGTAACAGGAACGTCAGATCCTGTCAGATTCGGACGCGTCAAGGTTGCTTCTAGGGAAACCATACGGGGTGATTCCCACTCACGGGCGCGGTTCAGTCAAGATCAAATCTTCGTCCAGTCTCTTCCCGTCGAGCGATCAAAACCTGACGTGATCTTGACTGCCCCCGACTGAATGGAAAATGTGAATCACTTATCGTAAAACCTCGACTCTCAACTGGGTTTCTTCGTGGTACGTTGGTACCTCTTTCTCTCCACTTCTATTCTGATTTTGGTTTCTGATTTCGTAGCGCTTCGTTCTTTTTGGTTTATTATTCAGTAATAAACCATTGTAATCGCTCTTGAAAAAAAAATTAACCCCCCCCCCCCCCCCCCCCGAAAGTTTCATGGTTTACGTTTCAAAGGGTGTAGAATCCGAATCTGTAATAAAAATTTTTCCGTCCGTCCGCCGTAAGCACGATTTCTCCCAAACGGCTGGAGCAAAAAAAACTGAAATTTTCAGGAAAAATCCATCTTGGTCCGACGACGCCCCAATTCTTGAGCCAGCTCTCTCACTTAATTTAACGTGCCCTTTAAGGGCTGTCAAAGTTTTGTAAAATCCCTAGAAACCTCAAAACAAGTCCAAGCGGCATGAATGTAAACTTATTTTAAGAACATACCGTCAGGAATCGAATGAGCCCCTCCCCAGGTCCGTAGGTCAAACCATTCCCGATGTATGGCCCGATTTATGGTGCCAACATTTGCGTTTTTTGGTTTATTATTGTTTGTTTGTAACCTAGTGATGTCCGGCCGATAGCGTCGAGTTGTAGTGAATGCGGATACTGGAGTGATAGCCAGGCACACAAATATGATCAACTGATCAATCCAAATAGGTATTTTGGTCGAGATCAGATTCACGTGCTCCATGCATATCTCCTGAAATTCAATAATAGCCCTATCCTGTGAAACACGCACACTCCAAAGCTTAGTAGAAATTCAAATCATGAACGCAAGCCAATTGAATAATAAACCCCAGTGAAAGAATTTGCAGCGTTTTTGTTGTCATTTTTAATCGATGACGAAAAGTTGATTGAATGCGTCCGGGAACAGCGATTTCTTCACGATTTCTCAGATCCATTCTAATAACACGTGCAGAGGAAATTACTATACTCATACGAGGTACTATTATACTATTCCATGTTCTGTTCCAACTAATTTTCGTACTTTGCACAATTTGAACAAGTGCTTGCAGTTTTAGTTTCTAACTTTAAGCATGCAGCAAGCTTTTTTGCTGGAGTTATTATTATTGCCCTTCTAAAATGGGTGTCCCTTTACGCAATAGACTGGCCGTCCCTAACGTGATCTGACTTTTACCATCGATGCCACACATTCGATAATATCGATTTAATGATGTTCTGGCTCCGAAAAATCGGTTTCGTTCACTCTTCACTCACAGAAAGAATGCCATCTAGTTTGCTTGCTTTATAACGTGAAAAAAAAAGAAAGAAATATTAAAAACTCTTTCAACTGCAGCATTCTTCTTCTTTCTTTCAACTGTAGTATTAGAAAAAGAAACTATTGTTCTCGGTCCAAAATATTTAAAATGAGAATGAACATTAAATGTTTGATTCAAAATCCACTGTTAAAAGACACCGATAACTCTCGATAGAATTGAGATCAAAAGCTCAAATTTGCACAAAAAAATCTATCTAGACTTTCAAAAGGCTAAGTTTGAAGATGGGCACAATCGCCTCACTCTAAAGAAAGATTCGTTTTATTCGCAACCTCGAAACTAAATCTGTTTTAGTTTCAACAGTTGAAATGAAAACTGATTTAGTTACAAAAGTTAAACTGAAACTAGTAGTTTCAGTTTCAGAACTAATTTTTGACCAAGTCTGGGTGAACACCCTGTACAACCGTATTTCGATGACCTCTTTTCCTTCATATTAATTTATTGTTTTTTCTCATTTTTTCAATCATATTTAGGAATGATTGCCTGTATATGAATGCATTAAACTAACTGTTTTACTATTTAGATAACGGTGTAGTGGAGTACCCGGTCAACGGTGGAGCCCAACGGGGAAAGCGGATGCTGCAGCTGCCCTATCAGCTTGTCCTCAGTGTCTTCAGAATGTCTGTCCAACTCTTCGCACATGTCACCAATCGAGGATTTGTCACCTAGACGAAGAGAATACCAACGATTAGGCAAATTCAAATGATCACATACTAAAAACCAGTTTGGGTCGCACGCTAAATATTTTATAGTAGTCGAAAAATGATAGTATAACGCCAATTCGCCCTTCAAGGACTCTAAATTCCATCGTGTAGAGGATGAAGTGGTTACTGATGAAGGTAAAGTCAAATTCAAGGTCATCACCTCTGGGAGGGGAAAGAAAGCCCCAATTTAGCTAAATGTGGAGGAAGCTTGATTTGAGTGGGTGGAACTATATAGGGAAGTTAAATACGAGATCGCATCCAAAATTTGTCGAATTCTACTATATAGATAAGGGGGGTGGAGGTAGAGAAATGATCAACATCGAATTAATCCCGAAAATCAAATGGTCAAAATTTAGTTGATCCCGTCGTACGTACAAATATAGGGTTTTCAGAAACGAGAGAGGTTCTATCCGTGCCCTTAAAGATGGAAAATGCTGATTTCGGAATTACGCAGTTATTTACGATTGGCCGTGGCACATGCCTCTCAGATATGTCTTTCTTCTAGATACTAATGTATGGAGAGGTCGACTCTTCTTTGCTCCTGAGTGTTAAGATATGGACGAAATAAAAACACCTGGTCGTAGCTTGAATACGAAGGTGGATGAATATTTATTGCTGACACAAAAAATCAACTAGCAACTAAAATACTCCACAAATCGTGTTCACCGCTCCTTTTACACCGACAAATTATTTGTACAACCGCCCGCTGTGCAGAGAAGCTAACTTCTTAACCTTCTGTCGGTCGCGCGCGCGGTGTTTACACCACACACTGGACAAAATGATTGCCCTTTGGCCTCTTTTCTGAGAAATCCCCCCCCCCCCCCAAATATGCTTTGTTTATGATTCCACACGCCAGCTCACGTCCAGTTTGCATCCCTACATGTTGGAAATCAGTTTCGTTTCGACTTCGGCAAACAATAGGTACCTTGCGGTGAGAACACTGCAGTGCGACATAGTTCAACAATGTAAGTAAATTACATCAAATTTTTTATCTTGAAGATTTTAGATCGTTTCTGTACCTACAGTTATTGTTTTATGGATCAATAAATACTCATAGTGTGCAGATCTTGATCTCATTTTTTAGGAGTGTTCACATCCTAACAAATTTAGAGTTTGTGAAAAAATCTACGTAAACCTAATGGTGATCTTTTTCAGGTCATCTTACTCGTCGGTATTCCACTGATGCAGAGATCGCTCGTGTTGTGAGAGAATTGGAAGAACCATGAAGATTCAAATGATGCTATTTCATTTTTATCATGCAACATAATTTTTAAATTTGTGCATTATAATTCATTTTGCAATAATTTTGTTAATAAAACTTTTAATAACAACGAGTACCTCGATTATCGTGTATCAGACTGTCAAATTATCCGGTTTTGAGAGAAAAAAAAAACTAAGCAAAAACGACTGCGGTGTAAACTACCGCAGTACGACCTACCATGTGTGTGGAACAGGCGCAACCGACGGAAGGTTAATCAATCAATAAACAAATAGACTTTTTTTCGATTATTTAAATTCTATTCGCTCTTGTCTTCGTAGTATACATGGTTAGTGAAAGTTGCATCTTGTCACAAAATTTTCTCCCCGAACTGTTAATAGTTTCAATTTCACTTCTTTTCCTATTTATCACCTTTGCTACAGTTCATTTACTATTTGTACTTTGTAATCTTATACTATGTTCCTATTGGTGTATTGGGCTTGCCCGTATTATTAAATAAATGAATTACAGTGGAATGAAGGGCTATGATGTGAACAGAAGGCGTCCGAGTTTCATCACCTCTTAAAGGGCAAATTGGCGCGGTAATATCTCTTTCCACTACTTCTGATTGTAAACGATACATGCATGAAATCCAAATATTCGTTGAAAGAGTCGCAATTTACCGCTAGATACGTCATCTTCCTCCATGTAATCATCCTCTTCGTCGATCTTCTCATCGCTAACGAGGCAGGATGACGTTACAGGCTGGATATCTTCTTTGGATATAACTGCGTTCTCGTCTTGAAAAACTAATTCTGCAGGCGGAAAACAAGTAAGGGATTAGAGAATACAAATAGAAGAGGATACGTACATGGCCAGCTGAATCAGAACTATAAAACGATGCTTATCACTAGGGGGCAGATTTTTAGGTAATAACATATTTTTTTCCTGGAGGAATATTTGAAAGCTACCAAGGTACTCATCCGTATCATAGCACAATGATTCCAAAATTACAAAGTTATTTTGACATTTAAACGCATTTTTAGTGTTAGTGACATATTTCAAGTAAAAATCCTTATAAACGCATATTTTTTGGTTTTTTCTTCTTTTTTAATTGAAGAGTACAGGGAAAGAACGGGCTATCAGCATTTTTCCTAGTTTCGAGAAAAATGAATTTGAATGCAAAAAACTCAATAAAATCAATATCCTGCCATTAAAAAATCTGAAATTCTAAAATACTCAGGGTGTTACATTGGTTCATGTGATAGAAAAGTCAGAATACCTCCAGAATAATTTTTCATAAAGTAATGATGGTGCTAAATGTCAATAGTCCCAACAAACAGCGAAAGAACGGGCTATCCCCAATACTCATTGGGGCAAATAATGTTGAGGCTCATTGTTGTTGATACTCATTGGCATGTTGAGGCAAATAATGTAGGAAACAATGGAGGTTGGTACCATTCTAACTCAAAAAATTATAACAGAAGGAATTATTTTAATAGGTAATACGTTCCTTCAATTGAGTATTAATATTTTGTATCATATTGCATCAGATGCATGAAATAATGAACAATTTTAGACGTTATTGGGAGGTGAGGCACATTATTTAAGGGGCAGCCGTTCGTAGTATTTTCTGGCTTTTTCTCCACAAAATTTTTTTAGGTGGTTCAAATCATTGTACTTTTCAGCCGAGACAGGAATCCGTTTTGTGTAAGCTCTTGAGGGAGAAATGAAACTCAGATCCTCGAAGGATGCTCCTGCTCGTAGGTTCATGAGCCGAAAAATCAAGGGTATGAGCGTCCGCTCGTCCCCTGCCTCCGCGTCCTGTTCGTCGTTGAAGAGGTTGATTTGGTGTCACAAAGCTACTCCAAAAAATAATAGCAACCAATCCACGATTACCACTGCTTGCACCTTAATGCACCTTCCACTAGAAATTACGGGCTTATTATTACAACCTACAACTCGAACATAACAACTAGGTAGGTAGGTGCGTGATGAACAACATTAACCATAGAAAATATCCTGTGAAAAACGCCCTGTGAATCATAGACAACACTATCTAGTTCGAAGAGGGGGTTAGTGCGACGGTTCCGCTAGCCTGTTCTTTCCCTGTATGTATGGATGTAAATCTGACAAACACGTTCTTTCGCTGAACACGAAATACTCACCCGCTGTTTTGAACCTTTAGACCAAATTCACAGGAGGGACATAGGACATATAAAAGACATATCATTTTTTTGACCTCATGGCCGCGTTCGGCGTCCAAAAATACATATAGAACACCTTCCAACTCAATTTCGAAGAAAAATGCTGATAGCCCGTTCTTTCCCTGTACTCTTCAATTGAAAAAGTAAGGGATATCATCGCATCGACGTGGCAGACAGTGAGACATCATGCGCGGAAGTACCTACCTACTACATAACTTCAATACTGGTACCTCGCCAAAGCCACTCATGGCGGCAGCCGTGACTAGAATATTTAGAAATACCAACCCCCAGCTGATTTGTGTTTGTTTTGAAGCGCTAGCTGCTAGGTAAATCTGAATTCTGACTGTGGAACTAACTGCTAAGTAGGTAATATTGGAGTCTTTATGTGGTACATTGTGCAATTTCTGTGTGAAAAAACAAGAATTTTGAACTCTTGTCATGCCAAGGCCAGGTCAAAGTGATTTGTCCAAGCTTTGGTGATGTGTTAACTTCAGATGGACGAAAATTGCTCTGCACTTATTGTGAAATCGGAATCACATTTGACAAAAGGTGTCAGGTAACACAGCACCTGCGCCTGAAAAATGTTTGCGCCAAACGAAAAGTCAAATTTTTAGTGCATATTTCGAGTTTTTGAGGGCATATCCTGAGTTTTACCTGCATATTTTAGGCGCATAAAACAGAGTTGTTAGTGACCCAAGAATCCGCCCCCTACTTATCACTGTAAAATCTAGAAAACTGTAAAAGAGGTATCTTTAGTCACTTTTGATTAAGTTGGATTGTGCGACTAGTCTTGGAAAGCACCAGATATGCTTGCCTGACTGGCTTTTAAATCTACTCATACAAGGATTCACAGAACATGATTGACTGCCTAATAAACGTAAATAATTTTCAATGAGTGACATATTCTCACTAGCTAGTTGCTCTGATAGCAGAGAATGTCAATTCAACTATTTCAATGAATAGAGAGTTTTTCCTCCCCACTGTGCCGAACAGTGTTGAACGTAAATCTAGGAAAACGAAAGGCAGACGCTAACTTTTCTAGAGGTGGTCTCCTCCCGCTGTCATCCCTCGGCGTCAAACAGTTTCTTATCATAACCTGACATCCATGTTTTGATTTGGCCGCCATTTTCTGAAAGCGATGTTTACTTGAGTTATAAATACGCTCACTCAAACATTTCAATCAGAGTAAGTTGCGTCAACGTCAACTTACTCGACATGGCAATTGTCACTTGCATTTGTACTGTCCCCCAAAACAACTCGTTTTTATTGAAAAATTAGTTGGTTTTGAATTTCTATATTACACTTAGGACTGATTTGGATAATGGGTGCTACTGTCTGTCATTCTACTGTACTCAGTCCAAGCTGTACTCTACGATACTCTTTATATATATTGGATTTGCTTATATAAATGTGCTACAAATGTAGAGATAAATGCAAAATTGCACAGGAAACTGTATGCACTACAGAGAAATAACCAACTTTCCTCATTGATCGGGGTAAATTTCGATCACTGGTGGCTAACAGGTAGCATTCAAAAGCAGTTTTGAGGTCGTCGTCGTCAATTAGATCGCCGCAATATAAACCCATCAATTCGACCAATTTGGCTTCCATCATAAACGTTGCTTAATAGATACACTGGAGACCAAAAAAACCGGCGCACTTCAAGATTTGTGTTGTTCTATCTGGTAGAGAAATTAAGTTGGTCTGTCGCCCTGATCCCGGCCTTCTGGTGTAGCTACCAGTTTCACGGTACTTCTGAACTGGCCGTCGAACCGTAGTTTCAGGCACCCCAAGGGACCTGGACGCACAACGTTGGCTTTGGACGTCCTCTATCAATGCAACAAGTCTTGCGACCACACACGCGTTTAAAACCATTTAAACGGCAGGTCAACTTTTTAAAAACTCAATTCAAAAGGAAAAAGATCGAGAAAAATGTTTTAAAAAGGCACAATGACAAAAAACGGCTTGTGTCGATCGCACTGAAGGCAGACTGTTGAAAAGCCATCTTTCGTCCTTTAGGCTTCAATCGTGAATTCAAGAAAGCATTACAGGAACAAACTGAAGAGTTTTGCAAGCTAAGACTGAAGAAAAACAGAGATGGACCATGGCACATAATCTCTGTTAATCTTGTTATTGACCTAACTATTGACTCAAACCCAACTGTTCAATGTGGAAACAATTCAACTGCGCCGGTTTTTTTGGTCACCAGTGTAGTACTAAATAAAATTGAAAAAACCAAAATTGAAAATAGCTAAGACGATTGTGGAGGTTGAAAGAGTTGCGAACTCTATAACACTGTTTTCAGTGAAACCTTCCTTGAGGCCACATGGCCCGAGCCTGGCTTCGCTTCCACACTTCTTCAAGCTCTGAGTTCCTGGCGCGTAAGGTCTAGGTCACTCGACTACCGACAGGTTCTTTAGTATCACACCGGTTTACCACAACGTCTGACCGCCGACCATAGGGAGGAAAAACTCTCTAGTATGTCACCTTTAAGGCTACGTACATGACCTGCTGAATCAAAACTGTAAAACGAGGCTTATCACTGTAAAAGACAAATCTTTCTTAACTTTTGATTAAGTTGGACTGCGCAACCAGACTTAGAAAGTACCAGAGAAACTTGCACGACTCTAGCTTTTAAATCTACTCATACAAAGATCATCCGCAGAACATACCGCATTTGAAGGAATCGTTTGGTGCTGGAGGTGGTTTCGCGATTGATTTTTTCTTCCTCCGCCGCTTAGAGTACAGAGCGGGATTGAACCTTTGAAGAACCTCGTCGTGGGACATGTCGCCAAAATGGACTTTGCAGTACCGAATGACTTTGCCGTACTGGACGTACGCTTGGCCTTTGATGAACTGAAAAGAAATATTTCAAGATAATTAGTGTGGACAAAAGTGCATACACCGGTAGGGTTATTTGTAACATACATAGAAATCTATACAAAGTTAAATCTTATAAGACACTGAACATGAATTTTTGGCTAACAATTTTCAATAATAGGCCTTTGTAACCATATAGAAAAAACATTGTTATTGTTTTATAACACCATCAAACGATTGATCCCAAATCCGCAATGTCCGTCCACCGTACAGGCCACAAAAGGCAAAAGACAAAACAAAAAAAAGTTGAAACTTAATCAATTTTCTTGTTCCTAATCAATCACAGCGGTTCTCTCGGCATATTACCCGAGTGAGCACACATAATCTTGAACCGTACTGCTGATCCGCCATTTTGAAAAAAAAAAACTTTTGTAGATAGCTGTATACTGCTATTTTTTCCCCTCTTGAGCCTCGAACCTCCACAGGGATCAACGCTCAAGTCTTTCAGTTTAGGTGAGTGGAACAGCACAAATTAGCTTAATTTTAGCTACAGTAAATACTAAGGTTTCCTTGCCAACATCTCACTTGCTACAAGCAGATCTCACTCCCTACAATTTAAGGGGCTATTGGCTGGATATTGTAGGGAGTGAGAGAGTAGGGAGTGAGGTTATAGCCTTTCACCGCCTTTACAGGCCACAAATCAATTGAAACTGGTTGAACCAAAATGTTCTCAACGAACTTCCAACAACTACACTAATTCCAACAAGTGCGATCAAGTTTCACTTGCCACAGTCAAAATGTTATTAGAGTAGGGAGTGAGAGTTGAAAAACCCACTCTGCTGCCTCCAGGGATGGTTTTCCTGGTAGAACTGACTGGGAAGGTCAAGGCAAAATCCAACCATAAGCGTTGGGACCATCTTGAATAAGGGATGTCAACAAAACAGAAGCAACTTCATTAACACCCTTTCCTGCCTGTTGGGGCCTACATTTCAAACACTGTAGGGAGAGAGGAAAAACCATGTAACACTGAAATAATGGGATGATAAGGCTACTTGATTTGATCCAATTTTTTTCCTGAGGCGGGTATCCATTGTGGGTGGTTCGTTCTTTCATAGTGTAAGTGGATATAACAGCCCCAATAAATATTTCGCTGAGTAGTGACGATGGAAGTTGTATACCTCTGGTTAGTGACAGCTGTAGGGAGTGAGAAATACAGGCGTTGGTCTTTTCTCCTGGGTCCTGTAGGCACAAATTTTACGTACTTTTCCATGGAACGTGTACATCCACATAGGAGACAATTTTAAAACACTTACAACAATACTGATCAGTGACATAAATGTGACCGAAATTTTGAAATGGCCCGTCTGATATCAATATACCAAACCATCAGTTATCCAAAACATGCACGTTGCAAGCTTGAGCTTAGAATATAACTTTGTAACTCACTCTGATATTGCAAGCTAAACAAAAGGGTTGAGAGGGCGTGGCATGGCACCGGCAGGCACAATTGACCAAACAGCCGCGCTCCTGGTGTTCAGGCACGCGCACGTTTTCCCAACCGCCGTCGTCGCCTTCTTCTTGCATGGCCTCGGTGACATCTTCATACTCGACTATGGAACTGAAATTCATCGGAAGAATTGAGTCACAGCGTATTGAAAAGAGTGAGCTTTAAAAATATAAAACTACCAATTAGCAAGCCAATCATGATTAGGGCTGCCATACTGGTTGGGTTGAAAAAGAGGACATGGGAGGGACCTAACACTCCGGGGGGTTTAGGGGGTATGGAATACCCCCCAACCAGCAGGGGGGGTATGGAAAATTTTTAAAATTTCAAACGTTAAATGGTGAGTTTTACCGCTTTTGAGGGTTATTTTTGTCCTTTCTCTAGGCCCCAAAACTGGTAAAAACATTTTAGAATGAATTCTTATTTTGTTCACTACAAGCCATGCAAAAAATTGTAAACGTAGGTTCCTGCCGGGCAAACTAGACATTCTGCTTCGTGTGGATTTCAGCCTTGTCTAAAAGAATTGAACTTTTTCTTAAGGTCCTCAGTAAACGTACACTTCCGTTTAGGCATTATAAACTACTATGCATACAAACAAATGAGATTAATCATAATAGTAGATACTGTAAACGACATAACCTCTCAGTCACTCAGTCTCAAGTCTCGCTCCTCTACAACAACAAACAACTCAACTGAGGCGCTGACCAGCTGATAACGCAAAAAAGCACAGTAATTACAGTAAATTGAGTCGATTTATCGATAGTTGCTGTACACTGCCTGTCTGACGACAATTTTTCACAATTCGGCATCGCTAAAAATCGTTATCTCCGATGCCCGTTTGTCGCTTGTGAAAACTTGGACAAATAAGAGTTTTATGAAAAATCCCCCAGGACGTTTTCACGTGCCTCAAAAAGAGGACATGTCCGGGGAAAAGAGGACGTATGGCAACCCTGATCATGATGGCACAAGGATGGACAATATAAACAATCATATTAAGAATCGAACGTTTCACGTTAACTATTAATGGTAAGACACTACAGCCTGTATCTGTGAGCAGTTATTTCCTGTAGCCATGGCACTGGATTAACACACCTCCAGCTGATAATTGGATTGGATGGAAAAGCCAAATGATTATAGTTGAATATACATTATGGCTTTAACTGAGAGACTACCCAACCAGTAGGATGGTGATATGTCACTGTAGTATAGGTAGTGAACTTCAGAAAAATATACATTGCCTGTCAATTGCAGATGCACAAAGACGCTCAGTATAAACATTATTAACAATCGTATTGGGACGAAGTATTTCTAATAAAATATTAATGGTAAGACCTTACAGTTTGAGAGAGAGCCTGATCAGGCTCATACTTTGAGTATGTTAAGCCAATACAATGCATGCTACCGAAAGAAGAATTTATGGCAGCAAAACGATGTTCAGATATTTACAGGGGGACCTTCAACTATGCTCAGGACAGAGAATGGTTGACAAGATATGTCATCGCTGACTGGGACTTTAACTCGACTTCGATTCATTAAGCCAGAGCATTTCGTATACGGCGAACTCAGTTTTACCAACATTTACACTAAATTTTATAACTGTTCTACTGGCATAACACAACTGAATCCAGTGGTTGCATGTAGTAGCTTTTGTCATTCCCCACACAAAGGAAAGCCATATCATCAGCATATGCGTCTTAGAAGATCCCAAATTAGAAAATACTTTGCTGGAAATTTTATTGGTCAAGTTCAGAACAAACATTAGTAAATAGTAATTAGTTATGATAGTAACTAATTAGTCTTAATACACAAGATTCTCATTCGCAATGTTGAGATCAACCTAATAAAGACTGTTTGGCGATATAAAACACATTCTTACAAAAGACAGCAAGACAATACCAACCTAGGATCAGGAGGTTTTTCGTTTGGGAAAAGATGGAGAAACGAATCAGCCAGAGGTCCATGGCCTTTGAAAAGAAGAAGGACGTTTGCTTTGACTTCGTCGTACGTGAGGTTGGCATTCGTGGACATCTGTTCTAAAGCGTGTATAAGTTTCGTCAATTGGAAGCCCTGAGAAAACAAATTTAGAAGGTGTAAAATACATAAGGCTAATGAGCAGGTATATTCATCATTAACCATTAATGATTGTGAATGAGGGTCACTTAGAAAGATTTTTGAAGAACTTTAATCTGATTCTGATTCTCTAAACTCCTGAGCACTAACTCAGAAGAACGTATTCTGCAGATTCTTACATTTCTTGTTCATCAGAACACTTCTTCACACATGCAACTGCAGTCAGTTGTGAGAAATTGGGTTGACTGTCAGAAGGCAATTCAATATGAAACAGTTCTCATATTCTGATGATCCCCAGATATGAAGACTACAGCACTGCACCAAGCCACAACTTCACGTAATGCCATAGCTTTTAAGCGGGTATCCTTGACAATGATTCAGCTGGTACGCTTACAAGGAGAACCAATGGAGCTATCTCCAATGAAATTGTTTTTATTCGCATTGAAGATCAGATCTGCTACATCCACCAACCAAAATCCATCTGGCTTGAGCAATGGTAGGGTGAGCTCACTGGTCTACAGGTGTCCTTCAGGAAATCTTCGCAATTGGTCCTTTCATGACCCATCTTTCAAGGAGAGACTGAATTGCATTCAACAGGGTATCTGTTTTACTCATGGACACTTGCTTGGTGCAGCACTTTTTAGATTAACCAGCCTGTATCGGCCTCTGAGTTCAGCACTGACTCTCATAGTGGGTTGATCTACCTGGGCCAGATGGGATCCACCCTGTGCTAATGTAACTGAGCGCCACTGGGGTATACAATACTGTGTTATTTCTATGGCTATTAATTTCCACCTACAGTAAATGTAGACACCTAAGAAGTTACATGAAGATAAGGAGGTAGGGGAATCAGCTCACAGCAGTCAGTCACACTATCTCTACACCTTTCATTTCCCCACTGATCGAATCAGCTGATATAATTGCTAAGTCATTATCATCATCATTCTAATGGTTGTAAACCACCTACTTTTCCAGCTGTTGAGATGCTCGAGTCAGGTTCCTATGATTGGATCGTAGGAGAATTTGGGAAGGGGGAACATCTCAAGTAACCTTTTACGCCGACCCAACTATAGGCACAGCTCTATTCAACATAACGTATTGTAAGCCTAGCCATCGTTCAGCTCACTAGAGTTTAAACTTGTGCCCATTTCAGTCTCTCACCTGGCACCCCATGCAACACCACCCATGACACTACAGGTTAAATACATCTCAATTCAAACAAACTACAAAATCATTATATCATCTTCCAGTTTTCAATGGCTTATTGATCCTCAAATGACTGGGCAGTATGATGTTCACCTAAATCAATTGAAGTGGTAGAATTAATAAAATCAATACGCAATTAGGTTAATCGTTAATGAATAAAGAGGGGCCTCGTTGAAGGAATTGAAGGTCGCCTTTAAGAATGTGATTTCTACTTTTACGCAGCACTACCACTGGAAAACTTATTCCGCAGAGACTCTTGACATTACCGGTTAAAAACTTCTTTAGATATACAATAGCAGCCGATTTTGAATCATTAGGCAGAGTCTTTCGAGATTTCAAAGCATTATTGACTCTCCCAAGTTAACGAGCAATATGTTGTATTTACCTAAATGGATTGGCCAAAATTAGAAAAAAACGTTGGTTTTAAAATTAATCTTGGGTAGATACCTCTAATTTCCTGAAAAACGAAAGCGATTGATAGATGAATTTGAGCTCAATGAATTTCCCGATCTCCAAGGCTTGATGAGGTTTCAGCGTTCCAATGAAGTCTTCAACGAGTTCAGGATAATCATGCAAGAGTTCTTCAATTTTCTTGTACAATTTCACTGCTCCCCCTGGTTCATCCTGTTAATTAAGATAACATATCACGTTAATAAGCGAGAAAACAGTTCGATGGAAGAAAAGTCATACCAGCTATTTGGCAATATTATATTGGGAATTCTTTGGGAGAAATCATAGACTAACAATACAATATGAATTGTATATATTAAGAAAAGCTGAAGGGAAAGCAGTGTATGAGAAGGTCTCAAAACCTGACGATGAATGTAAAGAGCACATTTTTTTGGAGGGCTTCATTTTTGCTTATAGGGATCCAACCCTGAAACAGGGTTTCTTCATGTAACTTCAGAAGCTGTGAAATGTTCTCCATAAGATCAAATAGGCAATTAGACAAATGCAGATAGGTGTATATACGCATAGATACAGTAATTTCTTCGATTCGTAAAGGTATTCAGTTTGGGTTCAGGATTCAAGACAAAAACTTTAAATATAGAGAAATATTTCTTCAGGCTGATTAGGTTTACGGCTTCAGGGTTTACGGTATACGGTTAAGCCCTATATCGACAGTGTGAGGCAGCTCGCTTCAAATGCCTCAGATTGAGGCATTCGCTGTACAGACACGCTGTAACCACGAATGCTCGATGCGAGCACTCGAACCACCGAATCGACAGACATGACTCCATCGTATTGGAACAACGCGGGAATTTCTGCCTCTGCTGTTATAGTGATTGGGACGATTTTGAAACTAAAACAAAAAAAAGGGACGAAAGCCACGATGGTGGGTAACAAAAAATATGCCAAAACCGTTCAGAATATGGTAACAGGCTCCTTGAAGATATCTCATGCCACCTACCTTTTCGTTTGTTTTCATTATGATATTCGGGATGTTTGGAATCCCATAAACACGTTTCTTTTCTTACAATTGAACGATTTCAAGTACCGCGTCATTCTTCAGTGTGTTGTATGACCTGAACTGTAGGGATAGCTGTGGAGCTGAGCGATAGCAGGTATTTAGAACGGTTCAAACCAAGGCACCTTTGCAACGCGCGCCCATCACACTGAGCAACCCAGATACCAACGTTCCGAGCATGCACCCTGAGGCATTTGAAGCGAGCTGCCTCACACTGTCAATACCTGAGTGTCACTGTGGTTCGTACACCTTTTTTTTAAGGGGGTCCAGAATTTTGGCCCTAGGCCCGAATTCTCTCTCCATGGCCCTGATAGTAAGAACACGAGTTCAAACTCAGTCACAGGTATCGTAATTTTGGGGATGTAACACACACAAGAACTAGAAAACGCTATTGGAGAGTTGGAAAAGTGACATATAAGTAACATATACATTAAATATACGGTACCTAAGGAATGACCATCAATAAAGAATTACCTGTGCTTCGCTCAATATAGCGATGAAACTCTGGAAAAGCGTCTCATCCAGAGTGGATTTCAATTTGGTAAAATACGCCTCAGCATAATCTGGAATGAAGTTGAAACAGAATTTGACACTTAAACTAAAAACTCAAGGTGGACAATGAAGCTGAAATCTGTCAAAATGAGAAATAAAAGTTTTTCCTAGGTTTCCTTTAGCAATATTTTGATTGTTACCATTTTTGCTGGCAATACAGACATTTCTCAACCACCTCAAAATTCAAAGCAATGAACATATACCCAGTGTATTAAGCCCTTGTTTTCATTTGAATTAGTCAACTGACTGCTCGTAGAGGATTCTTCCTCAAGTTTCATCTAATTGGAAAGGATTCTGGATCATCTTGGCACAACAATTCCAGAAAATTTAAAGGATCCATTCGTTAGCAATCAGTCTACTTTGGAGAATTGTTAGTTGGTAGCGTTCCACGAACAGTTGCTTTGTAATTAGAAATATATCCAGAGCGAAAATGAAACCTCAAACTATCACAAAAATCAGATGCACAACGCTGAAAATAATTACAGATAGATTTATTAAATCTCTTAATAGCCCTGCTAGGCGAATCACCGAACTACCAGAGCTGGACTGTACAGACCAAAATAATTCGTCCGTTTCTTCTCGTCGACGCTTTATACAACTAAATTGAAGCTTGGGAGACACCGTTATGGCTGGTATATTCCCACAGTATCAATATTGCTCCAATGCTGTTACCAGACATTTTTTATAGTATTCACTTTTGGTTTATTATTCAATAATAAACCATTGTAATCGCTCTTGAAAAAAAAAAAATTCTAACCCCCCTGAAAATTTCATGGTTTACGTTTCAAAGGGTGTAGAATCCGAATCTGCAATAAAAATTTTTCCGTACGTCCGCCGTACGCACGATTTCTCCCAAACGGCTGAAGCAAAAAGAGCTGAAATTTTCAGGAAAAATCCATGTAGGTCCGACGACGCCCCAATTCTTGAGCCAGCTCTCTCACTTAATTTAAAGTGCGCTACAAGGGTTGTCACAGTTTTATAAAATCCCTAAAAACCTCAAAAAAAAGTCAAGGCGGCCTAAATTTGTACTCTTTTTGAAGAACACTCAACGAGGAATCGAATGAGCCCTTCTCCAGGTCCGTAGGTCAAACCATTCTCGATCTATGGCCCGATTTATGGTGCCAACATTCGGGTTATTTTGGTTTATTATTGTTTTTCTGTTGATATCAGTAACCTAGTGACGTAGTGATGTAGTAATTTGGATACTGGAGTGAACTCCTAAAAGGCTTTGTAGCCGATACACGGGTTAAAGCATTCTAATAACCATTAAAACAATAAAATTAAAACAAAAAAAAAAAAACGCTAAAATTCTTTCACTGGGTTTTAATTATTTGCGATTCATGATTTGTATTTCTACTAAGCTTTGGAGTGTCCGTGTTTCACAAGTGATAGAGCGATTATTGAATTTCAGGAGGCACACAAATATGATCAACTGATCAATCCAAATAGGTATTTTGGTTGAGAACAGATTTACGTGCTCTATGCATATCTCCTGAAATTCAATAATCCCTCTATCACCTGTGAAACACGCACACTCCAAAGCTTAGTAGAAATTCAAATCATGAACGCAAGCCAATTGAATAATAAACCCCAGTGAAAGAATTTGCAGCGTTTTTTCAAAGAGAAAGAAAATCTCGATTATAAAAAACTCGAAAATGCTCTAAAAAAAGGATAGCAGGGATTTTTTTAGGAGCTTTTAAATTGGCCATCAAAGTTGAGGAACCTGTGACAGGACAACGAAAATCCCTACAACTGTCTGGATAGGAATCCAAGAGAGGCAAGCTAATTTCAGGTTGGCCGTTTATCAGGAAATTTATGACCAAATCAGCACCTGAGGGTCTTATACTAACACAACACCCAAAAATGTTTTAAATTCCATGAAATCACGCTTACGAGTGCCCGGTTCTTCAGTTAACCCTTCCGGCATTTCGAACACCTCTAATTTTCGCTTCTTTTTCGACGTGGGGTTGTGAAACTGAGTGCTCCGCTTCCTCTCGCTCGGCTGAGAATTGTTGGCTCGTGTCACTAACTCGTCACATTCTCCCTGCAAAAACAGTGAACAACAAATTAATGTCGAAATAGTTAATAAATATACATTTGGAATTGCACTAAGCTTTATAATTCCGCCCGAAATGGCCTATTTGGATTTAATTCCTGTACCTTGGGCATAACTCTCAAGAGGTAGCTAATATCGTTCTTCCTTCTACGCCTAATAGCCTTCAAAACAATCCACCAATACAAATTGCATAGCCATTAGAGGTAATATTGGAGACAAATAAAAGATAGTCCGTCCTTAAAACTGGTTACACTGTTCTGTGGTTTTTAGTTCACAATTGAGAAATAATCTAATTCGGGGATCGATTTTACAATTGCCACATTTTCAGAGATCTAGGCAATAGGCCCTTTTTGACTTACGAGAGTCAAGTAAAAAATAAGGTTCTCACATTTTTTTCAGGTGTAAGGCATTCTTTATTATAATCGAGGAGTACACCATCTGAAAGCTTGTACTTTAAACTATTTTTCTGCATAGGCGCCAGATTTTTCTATAAATTTCGCAGACGAGTTATCTTACTTTTGAAAACCCTCTACGAAGAACTCCGCCGCTAGGCTGTTGAGGAAGTTTGCGACCTCATCCTGTTCCTCTTCGTCCGATCTGAAGCGTTGTCCACCCAAGTGTTGTTTTAACGTGGTGCCACTACGTTACGCTGGAAATGGAAACATCCCGAATCGCCGGCATCGAAGAAATTCTAGCAGACGCTCTCCGCAGGAAAAGTGACGGCTACGGTGTTCTGGGACCGGAAGGGTGTCTAGCTTACCGAATTTATGCCTACAGGGACGACAATAAATTCGGACAGATATTGCGAAACGTTGAAAAAACTCAAAAGAGCCATTCAAAATCGTCGGCGAGGAAGGCGTTAGGGCCCTCCCACATTAGCGATTTTTAGCAGCGCTACAAAATTGCCGGCGATCGAGGAAAAAAAAAGTCCCAGGGAGTCAGAACCACTCCCACACCGGCGACTGCGGCAGTGCTACAATGGATGTGATAGAGGTTAGCAGTGTCGTTGCTCTCGCAATCAAGTTGAAAAAAAAAAGAAAAGAACTGGCAAAAGAAGATTTTGGGTTCACCCTATGATCTCCCAAAGGGAATTGAAGGGTCAGTTCCACAAGAATCACGGCGATTTGCTGGAACATCCAGCAAAATTTTTCAACTACTATCGAATGAGTGCGAACAGTTTCCACCAACTACTGGAGTTGATTCGGCCGAAAATCACGCATCAAGACACGCCATTGAGACGGCCAATTTTGCCTGAAGAGCGCCTTTCAGTCACTTTTCCACTTCAGAAATAAGCAGGGAACAGTCAATAAATGATTGCGAGGACAACAAATCTTCATCGTTGGCTGAAAAACGGTCCTCGTCGTCGTCCGACATCTTGATTGAAATTGCGAATACTAGAAAAGTAGCGCAACAATGCCGCCCGTGTGTAGAAGGTCATTCAATTCTGTGTTTCACATTTTCCGAGCGAGAAATCGCGTCGCCCGAAAAATAGAACATGTCCCGATTTTTTTCCGGCAATTTTTGAGGGGCTGGTGTGGAGACTTCTATTGAAATCTGTGTGTTTCATTTTCTTGGCGATTTTGTAGCGCGAAAAAAATCGCTAGTGTGGGAGGGCCCTTAGGCTGCACGACAATAACGCGCGCCCGAATGTTTCCCAGAAGACCGGTGCCTTCATCGAGAAATTCGGCTGGAATGTGGTTCAACAAGCCCCCTACAGCCCTGACAACGCTTCAGATCAGATGAAGAGATACAGGAAGCGGTCACAAACTTCCTCAACGACCTGGCGGCGGAGTTCTTCGAAAAGGGTTTTCAAAAGTGGATAACTCGGCAGCAAAAATGTAAAGAAAAACCTGAAGACTACGCAGAAAAATAGTTTAAAGTACAAGCTTTCAGATGGTGTACTCTCCGATTATAATAAAAAATGCCTTACACCTGAAAAAAATTTGGGAACCTTAGTTTTTACTTGACCCTCGTAATTCAGGGATCGATTTTACAACTGCCACATTTTCAAAGATCTAGGCCCTTTTTAACTTAGGCACGTAAGGAAATCTGCAAATATTTAAGATGAAAATCGCCTGCCATAAAACACTCGCTGTGAGGGAGTCAATTCTGGGTTATAAGGTATTCAAACACAAACGTCACTTTCCTCGTTCAGGAACGTTTAACACATTATTTCAGGCAGAGCCCTTGAGACTTTCAGTACTGCTTTCTCCATGGGTAGGTAGGCGTAAAATATCCCATGTCCTGAGAGGAACGTATTGGACAAAAGTTCACCTCTCCACGTTTTCTCTCTAACCAAATTTTGACATGAAGTATCAAGCACGTTGTCCAGCTCTCGCTTTGCTCTTCATTCCACTTTCTTGACAGCTGGTCGTGTGGTCTCACACTCTCTCTTATTTGACAACATGAGTTCTTACCCCTTTCTCCAATCTATTAAAGACTCATTCCCGTTCTGATGCCATAAGTAATATTGGAAGAGACTCGAGAGTACTAGTAGGCTGGATCAGACACTGTTCTGTAAGCACACACAATCCTCAACACTTTGCTTCGAGGATCTGAAAACACTACTTTACTCAAGCTTCTACATTCCGGTCTATTCAACAATATACAATGTTTTGCGATGGAAAACGCATGTCAAGATAAAAAAGCAGACTGGTTCTCATACAGAAAAATGTACTGGTTAATTGGTCGGCACCAAAGATGTCAATCCAGAACAAATTAACTTTGTACAAACAAGTCCTCAAACCAGTCTGGACTTATGGAGTGCAGTTGGAAAGCAATCGCGATATTATACAGCTTTCAAAACAATGGGGTGTGTTGTTGATGCTTCCGGTACAATTGAAAGTTGGAAATAGATAAATTGAATGCACGCTATAGCCCATCACAAGATAAATTTAGATAGATAGACCATCCAAACTGTCATTCTGTGTACGTGAGACGCCTAGTGAAATAGTGTCTCAAGTGCAACAAATGACACTTCTAACATTCGAAACCATTAGAGACTTAGTTATGTACAACTTTACCTCACCATATTTAAATGTCACTGTGTGGTTGTAACTTGGTGCAATAAATCATTTAAAAAAAAAAAAAAAAAAAAACTTTGCTTCGCTGAAATACTGTTCTCATTCTCTTGCAACAATAAGCAATGTTTAGGAGTATCTACCCATACATCTGCGCCATACAGCAGAATTGGAGGCAATACACTCTTGGGCTTCATATAATTGAAAGGATTGGAAATAGATAAGTTGAATCCACCGATAAATTTAGATAGATAGAACATCAAACTGTCATTCTGAGAGACGTCCTAAGAAATAAGTCACGCATACGAACAACACCTCAATAAAAACTTGTGGAGCAAATTGTTAATGAAAATCATAACTGAAGATACCTGGTTACTGACCAAATGTTATTAATCAGCTAATAACGATTTTCCGACATTTTTAAAAGACCAATTTCTCAAAACAGTCTCGAGACTGAAACTTTTTTTTTCGTTTTAGTGTAAAACCTATATAGAAGGATGTTTTTGAAACATTTTTTATCAACTACTATCTATTTGCAATCATCTGTTCTACTCAGGCACATAGGGTGTTGAGGCAGTAACATAAATAATGTCTGAGACATCGCATGCATAAGGTAAATCATTATCATTCATATCAGTGGCACCCAAGACTTACTTCAGCAGGGTTCGAATCGTAAGCAATGTCGCTGGCTTCCTCCTTGACAAAGCCTGGCTCCTTCTCTGGGCTTCTCCTACAATTGTAATAGTGTGGATTAGAATTAGACTCCTGCTGCTCTAAAACGACGACATTTTATACAATTTATGAGATTCTGCCCCCAAGCAGCCCTTGTTGAGTCCTACCACTTCAACAAACTAACTTGGCATTCAGGAGCTCATTCCTCCCTCTTCCAACCATTGGTGGCTGGTCAGTGTTATACGGATGCCACTGTTAATTTGTACTGGATAATATACGAAGGCCACGTCGTACTAGGATGTTACTGAGGCCACCAGTGTTCGTCACAGCTTCTGATCTGTGTGTCCACCTAATCCAGGGGTCTCAAAACAATTTGCTCCCAGGGCTGTATTCAAATGTGGAGGTGGTGGAGCGAGCCAACAGGGGGGTCAGCTTTAAATTTTGAAAATTAGACACTTGAAAACAGTGTTTTTAAGCACTCCTAGACGAGTTTGACAAATTCAAAATTGAGTGGTTCTATTTTTTTAAATTCCATAATAACGTTTTCGTTGTTCAATAAAAATTATTAAACATTTTCAGGAATTTTGAGTCACACCCTTAAAAACGGGGTTTTTTAAGCACTCCTGGACGAATTTGTTAAGAGTACGGGTAGCTTTCACTGGTCACATGGCTGACTTATCTTTCTATCTGGCGGTCGTAGATTGGAGACCTAATTTATAGATTACTAGAAGCATTCGTTCATTTTTCAGCTGCGAGCACAAACCACCAAACCAAACCTGACCTCCATATCAAGTCCAGTAACTGTCGTCCTACCTGTTACGAATATGTTCGAACAGTAGTGGCGTTAAAGCAGTATTAGAAGTGGGGCAGATAGCGCTGAGCCCAGAAAAAAGTTGCCCATGAGCTGACTCTCCTCATCATTTTTAGCTCACACGTGGGCCACGGAAAAATCCCCGCCTCGTTAAAAGAAAAACGAATTTATGGGTACAAATTGTCATGGTTCTTCAGGAAAAAAGTGGAAGTAATACTCAAAAACCAAAAGAAAAAATATAAGATTTTGCCAATTTGGCAAGAAAATTACTTTATGAGTTAATTTTCCACCCATCAGGACACCAATTTTTTTTGGCCGAAGTAGAGAATAGGTGAACCTTTCCTCGTATCAGACTGTATCGATGTGTACATCACACTATATAAAGACGAGCTTATCAGAGTAATAGTTTCAGTGGTAACGCCTGGAATTCCTCCCTTATCAGGGCAAGCTGGTCTCCTCCATCGATTTGGGATATACGATTTTTTGACTTTGCATATTGTTATTATACTCCCTCATTGTGTTATTCACCCATTTCTTTTTAACCTGCATAGCAGGGCCATTCAACTAGTAGGATAATATATCGATACCACTGCCATATATTATGGAATGATTTTCACGACCGTTACATAGATAAAAGTATTTTTAAAGTGCAGAAACACAAGTGTTAACACATTCTGATCTATTTGTCCAACTGATCTATACTTTAATAGAAGGATTGATGTAGGATATTTTTTTGTTTTTGGGATGCAAGCGAAGCAAGCATCCAGACCAGCGAACTAAACAGAACGTACCGATAGGATATATCGATAGAAGACATCGGGTTTTTCAATATGGCGACTGTCTTATCAGGAGGGGGTCACCTATTCTCGACTTCTACCATTTTTTTTGCAGAAAGATGGGAAATTAGTTGTTGAAACGCGATATAAGATAACAATAATGTGTTAACACTGTGCACTACGCCACAAATATATCAGTGGTATCGATACATTGATATCTTATAATATATGATATATTATATCGATGAAAGCACACACCGATACATCCTGATAAGAGGTGTGCGTTACCTATTCTGTGATTCAGCTACAATGGTTAAATAAGATCGTGCAACCTTACTTTTCTGGCTCAGTATCTGGAGTCAATGGAGCAGTAATTTCCTTGTCTGCAACATCTTCTACCTAAAAAATTATGATACCAACATCATGTTTTAAAACCATAAAGAATAATTTTGAAATAAACAAATAATTAAGTTTTATTACACTTTTTGAAGTGTACTGGAATTGGTACAACCACTTCATTTAAAAAAATAATAATAAGTACTAAAACTTTCAACTTTTTCTTTGACACTGGATGAATAAATGAAAAAAGGATAAATGGGAAATATTGTTCTAAATTATCACCCGATTAGGCAGTTCCAAGAGGTTGTGGGATTCTAGCCAACCGTATAACAAAATGATCAACCTGAAGTTATAAAATAGAACGCTTATAGAAAGAGAGCTTTGTTACTTGGAGAATCCAAGTTTGTTTATTCAAGTTGATTGATTTTGTGAATCCTAGTTGATTTCTTGGCAACGATTTGCTTTCAGATATGAAAACTTAATCCAGAAATATGAATTTAGAGTGAAGTAATCGGAGTTTTCTTATACCATAGTAATAATGATAAACACAATTTTATACGGGTCATTCCACGAAAATCCAAACATTTTTCTGTCACAAGCTCGTTTCTCAACTAAGTGTCAATATTTTAGCACAAGAAAAAATCATTGCAAAGAGAATATAGACGCCTAATTTTCCGCAATCCAGAAGTTCTACCTTCGTAGTTGATTGTGTGGAAGTTCAGTACGTGTATTTTAGAACAATGTTACGGGTAAATACATAAACCTCTGAACTTATAGGTTTTGCTTACTTACTTGGACTTCTTGAGGCGAAGCAGGTTGAGATCGAGACGACGTGAACAGCAGTGGCATGCTAGGCAGAGGTTTGTTTTCATTGTCGACCGGTACTGCAGACTCCATATTTATTGTATAAACGCGAACCTTTCACCGCTAATAAAACTCACGAAAATTAAGCACAAAACAATAAGTTCAAGATACAAAGCAATTCTCACAAATTTATAACGTCAAATGAGTCCTACCCAGTGTTGCCAGACTTCGGTGTCCATTTTAAAGATGGCCAGCGATATTCGATAGTATCGAAATATCGATATTTTCCTCCGATATATCGATATTTTTCAAAAGTCCGTAGAAAGTTCAGTGAATGTTTTTTTTTCTTAAGATGTACTTATCACACTAATTATTCAAAGAAAGAAATATAAATTATGATAAAAAGGAAATTGAATATTGAGGAAATTAAGTTATACACAACCGAACGTGATTCTAAAATAAACTGACGGACCGGAAAGGATTCATATTACTTCTTCATGTTACTATAAAAACTTCGAATTCTTCATTCTCTTGTGACGTAGTGTTATAATGCCTTACGTTATTATTAAATGTGAGTTTTAGTTCAAAAAATAAGTTAATATCGTCTCACAATGTTTTAGATTTATGATTTCCCGTTTTCTGGAACTGCCTTCATTATTCCGGCATGAAATCTCTTCTTCCATCATATCAGGTTGACGACGTTCATTGTCTTCTCTATGTAATATAACCTAACTATTCGAAGAAGAATAAGAAAGTAACATTGCGATAGGTTATTTCACCAACACTCATGTTACGATTTTGAATTTTAAACTGATAATTCCTACTTATCTACTCGTATCTAAAATTCCTCAATATACAAGAACTTAACTAGATTTTAATTTTAATAATTAGATGAATAACTGTTGATAAATGTCACTGTATATCACTGCATTTTATTTGTCTATGGTCAAACTTCGCCAAGTGGTAGTTGGAGGTGCCTCATGTGACTTGGGCTTATGCTAGGTGAGCAAAGTTAACTTATTTCTTTAAGTTACATTATTTAATTTGAATTGAATTAATTGGACATCGCCAATACGAAACGAAAGAAGTACTTTCACCGTAGAAAACAGCTTCGTACGTAATTCCTAGATCAAAGAAACTCTAATGAATCTACCGCTATTTTGGTGAATCAAGCCTCAATAATTTCCTTTAGTAGTAATCAATAGAGAAAGAATTAAGGGAGAGACTGCCTTCACACAGACTTCTTGTAATAGAAGACTAGACCTCTCACACTCCTGTGTACCTACCAGTAAATGTACACTATCTACAATCCGAAAAGTTGGTTTAGAATGAATAGACAGTGGTTACCTTATTTGAATGCCAGTAAAACTTCATCGTGCGCCATCACCAAAATTTTCCAATACGTGCCAAATGATTGAATCTACCGGGTGACGAAGGTACGTGCATTTAAAACAATACGAATTGAGTACCTTCCTCCTTTCTGAAGTCGGTTAAAAGGAAGGTAACCAAAGTAGGGAGCCCAAACACTATCTAACCGAAATGTGGAAGTATCCTAGTGCAGGTAAAATATTATTTAATCTATCGACTCACAAATATTCATGATCTTTATTCTTCTTGTTTGATGAACTCCCAATTTAGTACGGATGACTGACATAAGATCTGCAAACTATTCAAGATGACCAATTTTTATTCAGTTTCATCAATTTCATGATTCTTAGTCAAATGAAGCCATACGTTCGAGTTTAGTTACAATCATGTAACCAGGTTAAGGGTATGTTTTACTTGTAAGAAATCCTTTGAGTTTAAATGAGATGGAGGGCTGTTACCCTCAATTCAACGCTGTTTCCCTGTCGAGGCATACGTGTACTAAGGCTTGGTCTGGAGTAATGTCTTAAACAGTTCCAGGTCGAGTTCCAACGTGGGAAAGGAAGATGAGGTTTTAGTGGGTTTGAATCCTACATAACTCGAAGAAAACATACCCTTCTGGGTGTCTTACGAGATCCGATTTACACCTTAGGATCTAAAAGATGTCCTCACCTGGATACTGGGGAAAAAACCACACACAGTTGAATTAACTCATCCCACAATGGTTGTCTCTAATCCAAATGACTAAACAATTCATTCTAATTCAAGTTTTAATATTTGATATCATCTGATTCATAGTATACACTATTGTATCTAACTGTAATAAAAGTAAAATGACAAAGAGAAGCTTGATTTGAAGATTTCATGGGCTAGTATCTACAAATGAGGAATTGCCGCAGGTCTGAACCTTCCTCAACCACCCCCATCCAGCTTTAGACATCCCAAATCATATTCAATAGTTAACAAATCCAAAAAGACATTGACCGCCCCCGAACCTATATGCCTACCCCGCTAAAGTTATGCGATTTTAAAGGTGCTTTATGTCGGTCTCGTTGGTAGAGGATAGAAAATTGAAATGGGAGGGCAACGAGGCTTGAGAGGGAATCAATATGTTTTTCGGGCCTTGGGAGAAAGTGGATGAACCCCCATTTGATCTTATCAAATTCCCGGTAATGTACAATTTTAAATGTTTGGTGGATGTGGGGAGCTGGTTTTCTGTTGGTTCATTATTTTCAATAATAGGTCTTTGTAATTGTCTAGCAAAAATGTTTTATAACCCCCTCCCTCTCCCATAATTTCTGTCATTTTGAGGTTCGTTTCTGCTGTTAGTCTCGAACATTTCTGAACTGATCTCTTCCATTTTTGGACACGTGCACAGTGACAGAAAGATTTTGGGATTTTTATTTCGCTGTTCAGATAGCCATTATGGAACTGTATTGGACTAGTCTCAACAGTTCGGGATGTTTGCCAGAATTTCTGGTCTTACTCATGCACTGGAAACTATATACGCTCCACCCTGCACTTTTCCTCTTGTGGTCACAAGTGACTTCTATCTTTGGCAAGTCACATTTATCGTTATCCAATCAATCAATCATTTATCACCTGTGTGTTATCAATATTTCTGTTGCGGGTCTTCTGAATTCCAATTCCCAGAAATGGAATGGAATGGATTTTTGAGTGACTCTAAGGATTCGGATGAGTCATCACTATTGGAGTCATCAGTTCGGGATTGGTTCGATTCGTGTATGGTTTATAGTTAGGGTTGCTGTCGCTCCGAGTTGGAGGTGCATAGTGCCGATTTGAAGGCTTTCCACCGGCTCCAGTTCATGGCTGTGGCCTTAATCTGATTCCATGTGATGCCGGGAACAGGGTTTGAAGCTTCTGCCGTTAAGCTCCTCCGCCAAAATCCCCGTCGTCCACCAGGGTGTCGGGATCCTTGAGGGTTCCAATCAAGAGCCTGTCTGGGAATCGTATTTGCTTCTTTCCGAAGAGTGTGTCCAACTCATCTCCATTTCCTTTCACAGATTGATTCAGAGATGGGTTTTTGGTAACACCTTCGGTACAGTTCCTGGTTTGAAATCCAGTTCCCTGGCCACCAGACTCGGATTATTGTGCGGAGGCATCTGTTGATGAAGGCTTGGAGCTTGCCAACACTAACCAAGTCTCGTATCCATACAGCAATACAGATTTTACATTTGACTCAAAGATGCGGTATGGTTTATGGTGTTCATAAACAGTTGTCATCCCCTCCCTAGAAGGAATACAGTTCGATTCTGAACTGATCCAGGACTCATTTACAAACAAACCTTTACGTTTCAAGGCGTGTTGATTCGTAAGCTGCAATCTCCCTCCGCCGGCAATAATAGAGCCTTAGAATTTATTTAAATATTCGTTCTTTAGTACATGGATTCCATTTGGGGTCTAGTTGGTCCTGACTTTCAGCCATCTTGATCGCCTCACTAGCATAGTTTTTGACACATGTTATGGGCCAAAAACTTGGTTTTCGAGGTTTTTACTGATGTAGACAAGTGGGATGTTCATTTCCTAGTAATTTTTTGACGCAAAATCAACTGGTGGATTCTTCAGATTCGCAGACATTCTCCCAAAGCAAATAATCGCCATTTTTGAGCCTTGAAGTTACCCACCTATTATAGTGACTCAAGTAATCTTGGACGCTGATTTGATTGAGATTGATCCCAGACTGGTCCGAGCTTAGCAAATCACATTACAAGGGTGACAGTGTTGAAAGATGATGTAAATTTCAATTTTTCAAGTCTTGTCAGTCATGAAAAGTTGGGGCCCTTTGCGAAATAGTGTTCAGCTTTTTTAGTTGTCTGCTATCAGGTGCCCAGTTGGGTTTCTTGCCCAAACTCCGGAGTTTTACTTTTGGGTTTGACTTTGTTTTCCTTGTTGTAGGTGTAACCGAGAACTTCATCCCTTCAAAAAAGTTGACCCACTCAGTGGCGATATGGGGAGAAAACTGGACATGCGCTCGGTTGTACGTACCTGCACAGTGAGCACAGTGCTAAACCGAGACGTGAAGCAATTCTCGAAAAAACACCTTTTCGACAATGACGTTGAAACCTGCTGGAGCTCCGACCAAGGATCGCCTCAGTGGATTCAACTGTCCCTGAAAGAGGAAACCACTTTGTGTCATTTGGTGCTCCAGTTTCAAGGCGGTTTCGTCGGGAGTGACTGCCTCATTTCTTCTGACGTTAAAGACGGCTTCCCTTTCTATCCTGAAGACAACAACGCTATTCAAACCTTCGAGTTACCTCAGAACTTTAGTGCAACTGACGTTAAAATTGTATTCAACTCCAGCACAGACTTTTTCGGGCGGATTGTCGTGTATGGATTGTGGTTAGAAACTTGTGATGAATCTTGCAGCCATGCTAAGTGAATCATGTTTGTCATTTTAAAAAAATATATAAGTTTTATAGTAATTTTGTTCGCTATCAGTCAAATCTGTTCTCGTACGCATGGACTTATATTCAAGAATGAGAATCTTTTTGAATTTGATTTGGGTATTACTGATCATAATGTATCAGTATTGTAATGGGATTCCTTTTTGTAAGAAAAACAGTGACATGAAAATTCTGGACGAAAAACGTTGCTCTATTTCATCTTACTTATCAACTATGGTAAAGTAACCCCTTACTAACGGTTGAGAAAATATAGTCACCATATCTTCATTTGATTGGTGATCTTACAACTGGCTTGATTTAAAACTGACCCGTCATTTTTAATCTAGCCCTAAAACATAATTTATTTTGAAAGCCGTCAGTTTCTACTTCAAGAAACACGGACTAGTATTATTGCCACATTTCTGGCCTGATCTCAACTATAAAGGCCAGTCAAAAACAATGTTTACAATTTTTTTTTTTTTTTTTTTTTTTTTTTAAACTAAAACCCCTCGAAAGATATTTAAGTTCACGTAGATCACTCTTGTCGACCAAGTGTTATGTTCAAACTGTATGTATTTTACTAAGTATTGCGTGCAGGAGCATACTTCAACACTAAAATGTCGTGAAATCTCACATGATTAACTGTCATAAGATCGTTAAGTCACGAATCTGTATTTAAGTTAACCACTACATTAATTAACTTCATACAACATGGATAAATAAAGCCATATTCAAGGTAAATGCATTAAAATCAGGTAAACAGGTTAAGGTTGTGGTTTACTTGAAATTAAGTGGTACGCAGCGTCGGGAGACATGACGATGCCGTTTTGTATCAGAGAGAAGCGTTGATACACGTCTTGACATGTGCATCTTTAAAGTATGGAAATGATTATAAAACGATGCAAACTATTTCACAAAGGTTTATTATTGTTTCAACTCCACAATAATTGTTATAATAATTATCATACCTGAATGCCAAGCAGTTAAAACGAGAAAATGAAAGAATTGGGAATCCAAAAATGGAAATTCACCTGTTTTAAACATTTTTACTGAGATTTTCCAAGCCAGATGAGTCCGGATTGGTTTAGGACCCATCCCAGTCGATTTTCCGACCAAAATTACTAGAAAATGACTGCCCACTAGCCTAATTCTATAAAAATTATGTTTTAGGGCTAGATTAAAAATGACGGGTCAGTTTTAAATCACGCCAGTTGTAAGATCACCAATCAAATTCCACAACGATAAACGATCCCCCATTAAAAAACAATTTTTAGTGTATGTAAGTATGAGTACGAACGAATTAGATTTGATCTGTCTCCGAAAGTCCAATAAATACGCTGTGTTCATCAATTTGCATGGGGTATGTTGATGACATATTCTGGAATTGTGCATGTTACGTCACAGATTATCCGTTCCTTACAAATCTTCTGTTACAATTTGATCCGTAAGTTCTTTTTTGTCCATTTAACGTAAAGTTTGAAACGGTTTTTGCTTTTCAGATTTTTCTAGGTTGGTATGGAACAATCAAACAGTACAAATGTCAATAAATCCGTGGATTTGGCAGGTCCCGCTAAATCAAGTATACCTAGGTCTGCTACTGGAGAACCCGAGAAGAAGGTGGTAATTACTGGTATGTCTCAGCCAAAACAATTAAGTGTATTTATTGCTGATTGCTATTGTGCACCTGCAATTGTGTTTTAGGGTAGTTTAGGGACATTAATGAGTTGTTGATCATTAAGTCAAGCTGAATATTTATTCTACCGTTCAAGACCTATCCCTTCTGAGCAGGTCACCTTAATAAAAACTTCCGTCGATGGGTCACTTAACTCCCTCCAACTTAGACCTAACCTATGAACACCTTCCCTTTTGTTAACGCTGCAGGTGGTAGAGGAAAATAATTTGTTCATCACTTGAAGAACTGGGAGTAGGTGTTGAGGAAGTTGACATACATTTTTTAACTGACCTCTCTTCAGGCCACTATCTATGACCTCTCGTTAATTGGAAGTAGAAAGCTGCTAACTCAGTTCGTCTAAACACCATTCGTGCAAATGATGATCGTCCATAGGTCCCCACACTAAATCCAAATGTATAGACAGGATATCTTGTTACAACGGGTTTGCAGATGATTATAATGATGGAATCACCAGCAAGAACATGTAGATTCTAAATGGATGTACTATCAGTACCTATTAACATTGATTCACATACTCATCTTCAGGTTCCACTGGAAACACTCTGCTTGTGAACCCAAAACAAAGAGGCAACGCACTCCTTAAATTCATTTCCGGAGTCATCTGGGAGTACGACGATGCCATTATCCCTGACTATGTGATGGGGCGCACCACATGCGCTCTGTTTCTCTCCTTGGCCTACCACAACCTCAAACCCGACTACATCAACGAACGGATCAAACAGCTGGGCAAACTGTATGACTTGAGGGTTCTCCTCGTACAAGTGGACATGCCCGATCCACATTTCTGCCTCAAACACCTCACAAGGTAAGTAAGACCTCCCTAAAAATATATATATTACTGCAAAATTAGAGAGATTTAGTTTGACAAAGTAAACCAATCAAATCAAGTACAAGATCAATTGTAAACTGATTCCAGGATCTGCCTTCTCACCGAGCTAACTCTGATGCTGGCTTGGAGCCCGGAAGAAGCCGCGAAAATTCTTCAAGTGTACAAGCAGTTCGAACACAAACCTCCGGACCTCATAATGGAAAAGACTGAATCCGATGGTCGGATCAAACTTGCGTCCGCTCTCACGTCCATTCGTTCCATCAACAAAACTGATGCCTCAACTCTCTTAAATAATTACGGTTAGTTGGTGTTGGTGGTTGGACGCTAGTTCTTTATTGTCACTCGTGTATTGATCTCTCTTGGACATGGTTTTGATGAATTCACACCTGGTCGGAATTAACACTTGAAAATACAATTAATTAGACGCTATTCACTCAGAACAAAGAAAAGGACCTGAAAATTCTAATATCAAATTAAATATGACAAATTTTTGTAAAATCCCATTTTCCCCGCATCCTAAGGTCAATTTCTCAACTGATTTCCAGCGTAAAATGCTTTTTGTTCAGACCGTTGGAAAGCTGAGATTCTGAAGTACATTTATATTTTGTAAATGAGTAGTAAAAATTTGTTTTCCAACTTAAAAAATTTATTTTTTCGAAATCTTAGAGCCTGTTTTATGTTATTTAAGAAATCAAACCTTAAGAATAACATCTCTCATGTGGTGACCGTCTTGCTCGTAACATGTTGCAAGTCTGTTCAAAAACCCTTGACGAACGCTCTCCAATGAGGGTGTGCCAATCGCGTGGAGTTGAGTTCGAATCGCTTCCTCCAGCTCGACTAACGATCTCGGTTTGCTTTCGTAGACACGAGATTTGAGGAAACCCCACAGAAAAAAGTCACAGGTGGTCAAATCAGGAGACCTCGGAGGCCATGGAATGTCCCCCAAACCGTGAGAACTTTGGGAACATTTGCGCAACTCGTCCATAGAAACTGTAGCAGTGTGAGGGGTTGGCCCATCTTGCTGGAACCAAATGCTTTCAGCAGGAAGTCGTAGTCTGCGTAACTCAGGTTTCAGGAAGGTGTTTATCATCTCAACGTAACGAGCTACAGTCACAGTCACTGTGTTGCCGTTTTCCTCAAAAAAAAATATGGACCGATCACACATTTGGACGAAACTGCACACCAAACCGTCACTTTCGGACTGTGTAAGGGCCGTTCATCAAGTTGCTGAGGGTTTTCACTAGCATAATAACGACAGTTTTGTCGATTGAAAAAACCGTTTAAATGGAAATGAGCTTCATCACTCATACACAGTATAGCATCTTCGTGAACTTCAAGCACTGAGAGCATGGATAAACAAAAATCATTGCGCTGTGGAAAGTCAGTTGGATTCAGCTTCTGGACAATTGCCAATTTGTATGGGTGGAATCGGAGGTCATGTTTGACAATTCGGCGAACTGTGGAACGACTTATTCTTAATTCTTGAGCACGTTTTCGCAACGCCTGCCTCACCCTCTCCACATTTTGGGGGTGCGTGCCGTCGGAGTAGGTCCTGCTGGCTTCTTATTCATCACATTTCCTGTTGTTCGTTTCGTTGTTCAGAATAGTGTTACGGCTTGGGACACCTCCTTGACGGCCAATATTAAATTCACGCCGAAACAATCTCTGCGTTGCCACCACTGATTCACCATTTTTGATGTAAGCTACGAGAGCGAACACGAGATGCCTCACAACCCACTCAGTCATGATGAACACTAAATGGCACATCTTCACGGTTCGAAAGGACCCCCCCAATGCCCCCACTCCACCTACCCGCCGAGTAATACTCATTCGAAAAACGTCAGGCTCCCGTGGACCACCCGGTATATTTCTCTGGTTTTAGACCCCAAGTTATATAAATACATTCGGAATCAATTATACATTTTCAGTGAGATTCCATAATGCATTGGTTGTACAAATCATCTGTTTTTTGTTTCAGGGTCTTTGGAGAACATTATCAAAGCCACACCTCACTCCCTGGCGCTCTGTCCAGGGCTTGGCCAACAGAAGGCGAATCGCCTGTACAATGCTTTACACACACCATTCTTAAAGGCTGACAAAAAACCTAAATCCGGGATAGCCAAGTATTTCAATACCTGACTTCCCGTTGCCTTGTACATCTCACCTTTTTCACATTGACCTTCCATTTTTTCTTAAATCTGTCACTTTTTCTCCCAGTACTACTGTTTTGTACATCATATTGATGTTGTTTTTGTACTAATGTTGATATAGTAAAAAATAAATTGATTTTGCATGGCTTGGTTGTTTAATTTTGGACAAGAAGTTTCCAAATTCCTTCGTAATCATCAAATGTATTCTTAATTTCTGATATTGTACTGCAACGAATCATTGGATTTCCTGATGGTAATATTGTTTGACTTTTAGCTGCAATGAGAGTCATTTTTAGTTTCTTGCAATGAACAAATAGAATATTTTAGTACCTAATTAGGTATGATACAAAGGAGGTGCGAGAAATTAATGAGCATGGCAGTCGAAGTATTAAATTAGGTTCTGATGGAACTTTCTATTTCATTCGCTTTTTAACCGTGTTAAAAAGAATCGTCTATTACCTCCGTTTACCTATTTTTTTTTACGCCCTAAGGCATTTACTACCTGTGGACTGAACCAAATTTTTAAAATCCAACTGTAATTTTAAACAATAAAATCCCAGAACTGTTTCAGAATGTACCAAAACGGATTTCAAATTTAAAGATTTCCATGTCAAATAACGACAAAATACGGAGGCATGCAAATAGTCAATAAAGATTTTGAAAAAATTATAAATCTCATGGAGATAAACAGTGAGCATCTATTCAAAAAAGAAGCTTATAAACTAATAAGAGATAAGCCATATGAGTACTTTATGAACTAGAATTAATGATTATATAAAATTAGCAGCTATATAAATGGCGTGTATACTAAGTACATCATTTTACGGAAGTGGAATCTAAATTTTAATTATTAATGTGGTGTATGTATAGTGTTATAGGTACGTACTTTATAAAAATTAGATGTAAGAACCAAATCTGGGCTGGGCCACAGTGTTAGACTATCCAGCTCGGACATCAGTTATTATTCAATTGAAGAATGTAACATGTAAAATAAACTATCGTATATATAAAGATGAAAGTATCAGAGTAGGTATATCCGTTTTTCATCCAGGGGCTGGGTGGGTGGAATTCAACCCCGCCAGTGGAGGGGAGAGGGCCCCAGCGGGGCGGAGCGTCTCCCAGGGCAAACAACGTGCTCCCCTCCTCGGGGGCTTGGAACATACGATTTTTTGACTTTGCGTATTGTTTTTATACTCCCTCATTGTTACTCACCTATTTTGTTCTAACCTGCGTAGCAGGGCCTTTTCTATTCCTGTTTTCCATCTAATATTAAAGCCACTATTCTTTTACATTCCAGATTCCATTACCTACCAAAGAAAATTAAAAAATTAACCGAAAAAAATATTGAAACCAATTTTTTTAAAGCTAGTGAGAAAAAAATTTGCAGATACTTCCAAATATTGGGATTGAAGTATCAGTACTCGATATTATTGGAGGGCGCAGTATCGATACTCAACGGTAAAAGATCGATGTTTTGAAATATCAGGTATCGATTCTAGCGCTAGATGGCCACGAGTACCTCTTCATAAGTATTCTGAGGTGAACCTGTTGTTTAGTTAACAAAACATACCTACCGAAGTGTAATTAACCCGGATCGTTACTTACTTATAACACAGTGAATTTGTCTTCGGCTGAACCACAGAATAGGTAACGCACACCTCTTATCACGATCTTATCAGGATGTATCGATGTGTACTTACATCGATATATATGGTATCAATTTATCGATACCAGTGCCATCTTGAAACGATTATCACGACCATTGTACCTTCGCCCGACACCAGTACGCGCCATTTTCCCCGCCACTTTCTTCTGCGTCGGATGCCATTTCCCGTTCGTTTTCCAACTGATCTATACTTTACTAGAAGGATTGATATAGGATATTTTTTGTTTTTGAGATGCTAGCTTAGCGAACATCCAGACCACCAAACTAGACGATAGGAGATTGTTGCTTTCAAACCCGAATTATTGCTTTCATTCGTATTTATATTTCTTCTCATCTATACTTTACTAGAAAAGATGTTTTTTGTTTTGGACAAAACCCCATATTGTTGCACAGCTGAGGTATTAATTAGTATTATAATCAGATGTTTACTAACACGTTTCTTCGATTTATATATCGATACCGTGGACCTATATCGATATGGCGGGCGACGGTGTGATAACTTATCACTGATAAGAGGCGCGTTACCTATTCTGTGGTTCTACCTTGTGTTCAATTGTTCTGGATTACGGATTATATGTGACTTACCTTCTTTCATCAAGGATTCATAATCTCGTGAGAAAATTACACTAAAAACATGCCGGCTGAAGAGATTATTTATTCCGATAGGTACGATGACGCGCACTTCGAATACCGGTGAGTAGTAAATTTTGAATTATTTAGGTACTTTCTAGGGGAATATTGCGTTCTTATACAACCATAAGCGGTAGACAATCGTGCTTGTTAATGAAATGATCGAACTGTTTATAAGTGAACAGTTCTCGGTAAGTGCTTACATATGTAGACATGTGATTGGCTTGCTCTTTGTATTTCATGAAGGACTAGCGGGACATGTTTCTCACTGCATGTAAGATTCCTGTCGGAAGGTTTCCAGTTTTTGCGATCGTCCGCAGCTAACTAACTGCCTGTTAGCAACTACAATAACAAAAGTTCGAGAACCAAACAAATCGCCCGTAAGAGACAGCGCCGTTTAGGTAGTAGAAGGATGTTTCGGAGGTTCTGACCCAGCTTATGTTGTACCCCGTAACTCGCTGAGCATTTTACGATGGCCTACTAATCACAGTTTAGCTTTATTCTAGGAATACGTAGAATCTATGTCGTAGATAGTACATACCTAGATATAGTCGGAGCTGACACTTAAATCTAAGGTGACCAAACGTCCCCGTTTTGAGGATGCTGTCCCTGGTCCCAAAGCGTCCTCGTTCATGTCCCCGTTTTTTTTAAATCTTTCCCTTATGTCCTCGATTATTGCCATCGACGAAATTCGACACTTCGCCTATTTTCTTCTAGTTTAATGTGCTTTTGGTATCGCTCTAGCTCTTGTACGTTACCAAAGTTGGCACTTTACGTTACGGTTGTCAGATGAAGGTATCCAACATCCATCCTATCGGTCGTCTGCTATGTGTATTACGCTTTTCGAGTGAATGTGTGAAATGTGCGGTTGGGGATTTAAACCCATGAACCTAGACACCTACATAATTAAGGAGTTTAATTATTTGCTGCAAACATTTTTAGCGATCACAATAAGTTAGTCGTACTCTTCCATTTTACAGGCACGTCATGCTACCGTCCCAGTTGAGTAAACTTGTTCCGAAAAACCATATGATGACGGAATCTGAGTGGAGGAATATCGGCATACAGCAATCTAAAGGTTGGGTCCACTACTTGACCCATGCAAGGGGTAAGGTTCCTTTAAATTAATGTGTGTATATGCTAGAAAATCCACAAATCTGGAGTGCAAACTCCGTGATAATAGTGGGTGTGGGTAGTGGAGTGACCACATTCATTCCGAATCTCTTAATTTGGAGCGTTATATCTGTTTATTCTCGTCAGAAACGTTTCGTTCCGCAGCGGGGACTTCCTCAGTCTAACTATGTATAACTACTAGGCACTGACATGGTGGTGGCACCACACATCTCTTGTTTGTTTGTTACTTTTAGTTTTGTAGTTGACGTTAAACTGTTCACTCCTCCCTGTCCATGTACACACGTTGGTCATAGACTGAGGAAGTCCCCGCTGCGGGACGAAACGTTTCTGACGAGAATAAACAGATATAACGCTCCAAATTAAGAGATTCGGAACTCCGTGATATCCGTAGGTGGACGAACATTTAAAGCCTTTGCCATTCTTAAAGCAAACTTACAGAAACACCAAATACCAACCAACATGAGACAAAATGCTTCGTGACATGAAAAAGCGGGGACTTCCTCAGTCTATGACCAACTTGTGTACATGGACAGGGAGGAGTGAACAGTTTAACGTCAACTACAAAACTAAAAGTAACAAACAAACAAGAGATGTGTGGTGCCACCACCATGTCAGTGCCTAGTAGTTATACATAGTCAGACTGAGGAAGTCCCTGCTGCGGGACGAAACGTTTCTGACGAGAATAAACAGATATAACGCTCCAAATTAAGAGATTCGGAACTCCGTGATATCCGTAGGTGGACGAACATTTAAAGCCTTTGCCATTCTTAAAGCAAACTTACAGAAACACCAAATACCAACCAACATGAGACAAAATGCTTCGTGACATGAAAAAGCGGGGACTTCCTCAGTCTATGACCAACTTGTGTACATGGACAGGGAGGAGTGAACAGTTTAACGTCAACTACAAAACTAAAAGTAACAAACAAACAAGAGATGTGTGGTGCCACCACCATGTCAATGCCTCAAGTATGCTAGTTGTTAGACATAGTTAGACTGAGGAAGTCCCCGCTGCGGGACGAAACGTTTCTGACGAGAATAAACAGATATAACGCTCCAAATTAAGAGATTCGGAACTCCGTGATATCCGTAGGTGGACGAACATTTAAAGCCTTTGCCATTCTTAAAGCAAACTTACAGAAACACCAAATACCAACCAACATGAGACAAAATGCTTCGTGACATGAAAAAGAGCGTGGAAGCCAATGGACGATCAACATCGATGGCCCCTGAAAAAGAATTGATTGATATGCATGTCATCCTGAATGCTTTACTACCCCATTACTCTTTATAAGCATTGACCTTTGAAGAACGTAACATTTATGATTTAGGAAAATTATTTACGGTACTATAAAAATAACTTTCTTCTTTATCAACAACGACGTGATTAGATTTGTATCTACAATCCCTACTAAAAGTGTAAGAAAGCTTTTCTTACGTATAGTAATAATTGGGGAAAATATTGGGAGTTAAAGTGGCACATGTCTCTGGCCTAACACAGCAGTAAGCCACACATAGGGACATAAACAGAGCGATATTATCGATAATAGAAGATATCGATATGTTCTTCCGAATATCATATTGATCATTTTCATTCGATATTTCCAATATCGAATCCTTTCGAAATTAGTTTTTATAAGATAGGTAAGTATTGAAAATATTGTGAAAATGCATTTTTTGTTTTGTAACAATAATGTTCATTCGATATTGGGGAAAAATAATGTTTAAACTAAGAAAAGTCAAAACTCATCTTTTTCTGAAGCACTGGAACTAGTCACTTGTCTCGGATTGACCAAGGGCCCTCTGTTTATGTAGTTCCCAAAAACATTCTTCGTCTGTTGTGGTATCGCTTGATGGAGTAGGGGACTTAGCAACCGTTACTTTGCAACTTGCCCTCATAGCCGACTTGAAAATGAATTGTTTTGAACCTAGGATCTAGGATAGTTGATATCCCTACCACTCTGTTTAGTTCTATCTGACCAAATCTCTAAACGAGCATTCCTTCACTGAGATCAACATTTGATGCTCCAGTTTTACTTTTGAAATTCGTGATGTCGAACGCGTTGGATAGTGTGATGTAATTTTGCCCAGAAATAGTTTTTGTGACATATTCACATGGCCTTAGCAACAATATCATTAGCCTTAACATCGCCGTTTCTATGTTGGAGGGCATATCTGGAGATCTTTTTTCGTAGAACAACATCTTTCCGGCATATAGAATGTTGAATTCCATCGTGTTCTGACGTCCAAAACGTTGGAAATGTGTGAAGATGAGGTGTATTTACATGAAAGTAAAAGACTGCTCAATATTAGTCGATTAATCAATATTTTAATTGTTCTTTCAATATTGGTTATCGATAATCGAAAATATTGGGATATCGATAATTTGATATCGAAAGAAATGCCGATATTTTGTAATATCGCAACGTCCCTAGCCCCACACGAACTGAAAAGTAATGGATTGTCTCTAGAGATATCCTTAGGTTCACTGCCACTCAACTTCCAGCTGATTTTTTACCTGGTCACAACAGTAATAATGCCTTTAGACGTATTACAACCAGTTATGAAACACACCTGCCAGTGATTTTCTATTTAGTGGCTGCATTTTGCTGAAAAACTATATGCTAAATGACACCTGATCGAATTTGCAACTCCCAACTCATAGACCAACTTCTTGGCAACCATCACTTTTCTGATAAAATCACTTTACAAAAGGAGAAGAGAGAGATCTTAATTGTTTGATTTGATTCATTTTTCAGAGCAGCACGTACTTGGTTTCCGCCGGCCTAAAAAGATGGAAGCACTCAGGGAAATCGACACAAACACACTACCATAAAATCAAATTCAAGTATCTATTTCAAAATAATTATTTTTTTCTGTAACATGTATATATTTATATTCTTTCGGCCTGTACAATAACAAAAATATATCTAAAACTACCTAATTTGTATGTACATCATTCTGAACTTAATACAAACATTCGATCATCTCAGGAAACATGGTAACAGTGGAATGTTCTGAACACTGAACATGTAAATTCGTGGTTCAAATCTGAAATATGCGATTATTATCAAATCGGCAATAGAGTAATCACACGAAATATGAGCTCGATGTTTTAGCGGCAAATTTTAGGAGTTCTATGAATGCCTAGGCCTTTCTAATATAGACAATGTGAATCATTTTAATGAATGCACCTCCTGATCAACACCAGTGACTGACATATTCTAAAATGGACCAAACCCTGGACCTAGTTATGATCTACTGAATTGAGGTGATGAGTGTGGTCGTAGGTAGTGATCTACGAACCACAAAACGTATACAGTGATGTGTATACAGTTGTAGCAATAAGGATTATTTAAAACATACAGTGTAGGATTCAAAAGTAATGAGCCTCACGTTATACTGACGTGTGCGCACCCTGCAGAGAGCTACGCTTTATAGCGACGGTAGAGGTGGGTTTTGGCATCACAGCCCAAAGCGAGTCATTTGCCTCAGAGCTTTCAGAGCGGTAGCATCGGCCTAAACAGTAGCCTGTACACGGCCAAATGGAAAGTTCGTTAGCGCAACGCTACGCGATCAAATTTTGCTTCTGGTTGGGTAAGTCTCCTTCTGAAACGTTTGCAATGCTTCGACAGGCGTTTGGCCTAGAGTTTCCGTCCTATTCGCAAGTCAAAAAGTGGCACTAAGCGTTTCGTGAGGGCCAAAAACAAGTGACCGACGAGCCCAAGTCGGCCCATACTGACGTGAATGTGCAGCGAGTGCGTGAATTTTTGAACACGGACCGGCGTTTGAGTCTCCACCAAGTAGCAGAAGCCCTGGACTGATCAGAGACAACGGTGCAACGCATTGTTGTCGAGGACTTGCACATGTGGAAAGTCTGCGCAAAACTTGTGCCGAGAGTTTTGACTGAAGAACAGAAACAGAACCGAGTGCTCCGATGCAAAGAACTGATGCAACTGTGCAAAGGCGATTCTGACGTTTCGGAAGGAGACTTACCCAATCGGAAGCAAAATTTGATCGCATAGCGTTGCTCTAAACTTTCCATTTTGCTGTGACACGCACCACCGTGTACATGCTACTGTTTAGGCCTATGCTACCGCTCCAGAAGCTGTGAGGCAAATGACTCGTGTTGGGCTGTGATGCCAAAACCCACCACTACCGTCGCTATGAAGCGTAGCTGCTGCAGGATGCGCACGCGTCAGTATAATGTGAGGCTCATTACTTTTGAATCCTACCCTGTAGATCATGTATGAAATGCCTGGATATTTTGTACTATGCCTGAATTACACACTTTGCCGCTAACAGATACATAGAACAAGCTGTTTATAAGGTGAGTCCAGTTAGAGACACTTACAAACGAAACACCAAGGAATTTAAAAAGAATAGGAATGTTGAACAATGGAAGTAAAATTAGGAATGTGATTTTGGATTCACGTTTTAGGTTGGCACTTCCAGAAACTTCATTGAAATCGTGCAATTTGCTGGATCGAGTACCAAGGTCTGTCCCAGAATCTAGGATATAAACCCTGAGATTGAACATATAATCGCTAGGGAACATAATAAGACTTGCAACAGGCACATTTTCTGGTTTTCAAGACTCGTATATAAGTTAGTTCGGGCATGCAGTTTAAAAGAATTTTTGATTTGCCCTGGTTTAGGAGAAGAGGCATTGATAATTTATGAGGAAGAACGTATTGCCTAAATGTTTTTTACTTCAATAATCTCCTCTATTTTCAGAGATATGACTGTAGTGAGTATAAATACGATAACACGATAGAATTGAAAGACAATGACACCAGTAACCATCACCTAGGGCGCTTACGCCGAATTATTTGCTCAAAACATCTTGTACAAACGAACCTGAGGTTACTGCATAAGTTAATAAGGCACCCAGTTTTTCATGAAAAAACATTTTCTTCATTTAACTTGAAATGTAAGATTTAGACCATCCTTATTCGTGTATTATAAAATGCAAAATATCTGGTAAATAAGGCAAAAGAATAAATAATTGCTGCTCAGTGGGTAGATCGTACTTGGGAGTTATCAAAACTAACCTTTAGGTCGGATATACTGACCTGATTATGAGGCCTTGGTTTTGTTAAACTGAACCGTGGGAAATGCCTTGAGAAATAAAGAACAGGGTTTAAGCTAGGTAAAATTTCATAAAGTTGTGACACAGTGCTATCAACTCCAAGATATCTACAAAGATGTACGTTCTCAAAGTGAAGTTGCACGGTATTTTAACTATAAAATTGGGATATGTACTTTTTCTTACAGTTGTACCAATAAGCTCAAAAACAATCACAGATTGCCGTTTTCAAACGGAGTATTGTAATTTTGTAATATAGAAACAAGAAATTGAATGTGAGTATAGTTGCTTTGTTGCTACATTCCTCAAGGGAGCTTCGGAGGGGGTGTACCTACCCCTTTTCCTTAAACTTATTGGAACGCAAATGAAAAAAATTGATCACACTGAAAGGAAGGGTAAACATATGGCATATTGTTTCAGAATTTAAACAATTTTGTGTGTGTGAACTCAGAGAAACGCTCAATACATGATGCTAAGAGTTGTGAATGACGGAAAATGAAGAATATTTTGTAGGTTCACGCGTAGCCGGCAGTGGTCTGTCAAATTTCACCTGGTTTCATTCTGTCTAAGCAGGGCTGATTTCCTTGAACATCACTAGCATATGTGGAATGTATCATTCAAATCCTCAACTGAAGAGCCAGGCTAAGGCTAAGTAAGAGTGAAATTAGCGTAAGAAGTGGAACTAAGATAACGAGTAGAATGGTAATATAAAACTTTGGTATGGAAGCATTGGCCCAATAGTATTTTATTCATCAACATGGCTGCCTTGGTAATTGCTGTCAGTCCAACAAGACTTTGAGGCAATGAGCTGTTCTCATACGTTTTCAAACTTAGCAACAGCCTCAAACTATTCTTACATCATGTTGTTCGAAGGTTCAAGGAGATAATCCACGGCAACCCCCAGGCAAATCTCCATAACAACTTAGGAACTCTACCCCAACCTTCGCAGCATAATAGCATAACTAATGACTAAAATTGATGCAGTTTTGGGTGTGACAAGGATTTACTGCAGAAAGACGCTGAACCAAAATTAATTAGCAAGCTCCGAAATGCAAACGTCAAGTTTCTGTTTAAGTCACCACTATTTGCTTTAGTAGATAATAATTATTGATAATTCTCAAAATCTAGCTCATGGTTAGGCATTGGAATCTAGCAAAAATTACGTTCTTAATTGCATATGATGCGACTCAATATGGCTGCAAATGTGTTTACCTAGTTCGCTAAAAACATGAATCAATAATTGATATTTTGATGGAAGTTTGTTTTTTCGTTGGTCAGTCTGCACATTAAAGACGCCACAGGAGCAGTGGTAAGACACATCTGAGCTTTGTGTCCAAGACTGATGCAGAACTCTGCCAAGTTACTTGGACATTCAAAAGGGTCTGTATGACTGATGACTTCCCACCACCATAGAATCAAAAATTGTCCATTTTCAAACCTAGCAAGCGCCCCCCGAATAATGCCAACATCATGATGTTCCTAGTTCCAAGGAGATCAAAGGCGAACCTCTGTAAAACACGAACCCATTCAATCACCCTTTGCAGCATGATAACATTAAAAAAATTGGACTAAAACTCTGTCCACAGAAGTTTCGAAACTTACCGAAAGCCCCCAAACAATTCCAAATCCATGGTGTTCCTAGGTCCAAGGAGATAGACCTCCAAGTGAACCTTGTAAAACTTGAGGAGATCTACCCCATCCAATCACCCTTTGCAGCATAATAACATTTTAAAAAATGGAATAATTCAATCAGTTTTGGGCATGACAAGAATTTACTGCAAAAGAAGCTGAACCTTCATCGATGAGCAACCTCTGGGACTCAAAATTCAGTAACGTTTTTGATTATGTCACCAATATTTGCTTTAATAGGTAATCAATATTCAAAATCTAGTCCATTGTTATGAGCTGGAATTTAACAAAGACATGAAGTTCTTGATTGCCATTGATGCCATTTAATATTTCTCAATACCCAGTTAGCCAAAAAATAATACGAATCAATGTTTGGCATTCTAATGGAAGTTTGTTTTTTTCCGTTGGATAAAACACAGCCTGCACATAAAAGATGCTCCCGCAGAGCAGGAAGAATTGGCGCCTGCAGGCTTCTGCTGGCCAATATTGCAGATGACTTGATTCCTGCCTTCAACTTTGTCTGCTACCTGTTGGCGGCAGCTTGCAAAGCGTCAGCAGCTGCTGATGAAGGTCAGCTGGTACCGTCTGGGCAGTAAGCTGGGTAGTGGTACGACACAGCTGAAGCGTGACCGCTCCTGGGCGAAGTCATGGGCACACTAATGGCCCACGTGTCAGTCTTGGGATCATACACTTCGACAGTTGCCACAAACTCCTGTCCATCAAATCCTCCTGTAAAATATATTAACATATAATAGAATTCTTCAAAGCCACCGAATAATTTTTGAAGTAACATTCACATTTAGCACCTAATCTTTACATTACGTATTACAGTTAGGGTGTTGATTAGAAACGCGTTAATGTTTTTTGAATAATAACAAGGTAAGTTCCTTAACGTGAGCGAACGGATACACTTAAAGCTTTTCTAGTGAATACATTCATTGAAGAAAAAAAAAACGCTGCAATTTATTTATTTATTCTCTTTTACATTAATCACTGATCTTGTTACAAGATGTATACTGTGATATATTGTCTAAACTCCGTGATTACATACGTAGTAATTGTATTCTACATGCCTTTAAAAGAGCTCTTTTTACACTTCACCTTGGTAAATTGATTAGAAAACAAATTAACCACAAGGACCCTTCAGCTGATCAGTAAGAACGTTGAACTTGGCTCCTAGAGATACCAAAAGGTGGTAGAACGACTAGTGAGTTTAGTTGAAACTAAAATAATACAGCCCCACAAAAAAATAAAAATAAAAATAAAATGAAAAGCCGCTGACCAGACCATCTGTACTGTTTTTGGGGTCTGTTTGACAATGCCACCTCAGGGTCAACGTCAATCCAAGGTCAAATCTACAAGGAATAACCGTACGCATGTTCTAACAGTGCACTTTCATGTTTTTGGGGTCGCTGAGTCCGGAGTCGGTTTGACCCTACAACCTCAGGATCAAGGACATTCCAAGGTCAAATCTGCAAAAATAAGGGTAGCCATGTTGCATGCGTACCCCAAGATATCAGGGATACGCATCGACATTGATTGTATGATCTTGAAATGACCCAGACCTAGTCCCCAATCAAAGACAAGCATTTGGTACTAAATTGACGGCTTGTGCGTATTTTTCGCCGTTTCCCTAATAAGTGTGATGCGGTTGAATTTGACTAGTAAAAGGTTGAATTGACTTGGAAATGATATAAATAGGCAGTAGGCGCAAATAAAAGCGAGGCATAGGTTATATGCCTCAAGGTTATGAAAGCAGGAGGGCTTGGTTAAACATCCAATCAAACAAAATCGCTGATTAAAAAGCTGCTTCACTTAACAGCACTGATAACCGACTCTACAAGGCCTATACCAAGGCTTAAGACCAACTGCAAACTGATGAAATCTGAACAAAAGTACGTACCTATGGCGTAAATTTTATTATCTATTGCAGATGCTGAAAGAGCGGATCGTGCGACTGAGAGTGGAGCGACGCTTGTCCACACTTTGTTGACGGTGTCGTAACGTTCGACAGAATCTAGTTGTTGTTTGCCATCAAATCCTCCAATGACGTAGATGAATTGATTCCACGATGCTACCCCTGAATGAACAGATTAAATCAGCTGATCAGATTAGAACAGTAAATTGGTTGAAGATGGAAATAAACTTGGCTAGTCCATTCCATCACCTCCTACAGATATATAATCAGTACCAACATAGAGATCAGATGATTCTTTATGTCTCTGCAGGCTCAACTTTCAATGTCTCAAGGATGAAAAATCTAATGGGAGAAGAACCATTATCTTGGAAAGAGGTTTTCAAGTAGACGGGATGGATTTGACCTTAAAACAGGTTTCTTTTTGAAAAAAGGTGATTTGTCATAGATTTGTTAAAGTGCAATCAAATTACGAAACGGATATCACCAGGTGATTCAGCGTAAAAAAGGACTCAAATATCATGTGTCACACTTGGGTACATCTTGCATCCACAGAAATCCTACCATGCCACAACTATTGCTCATTGGTCCTCCAGACCACATCGAGCTCCTGTAGTTGAATTGATTGAGTAGGAAAACTTATCTATAACAAGTGATGGAATGGACTAGTTGTACCTTCCAAGGGATGAGGCGATAACCTTGCAACACCTAGAGGATACTCTTAAAGAGGAAAAGCTTCAGGTTTGAGGTCAGGCTTAGAAGTTTCAAGAAGCAGGAAGGGGCAATAATCCATATCCATCACAATGTCCTATGACAATGCATGATTATAATAAAAAAGGAATCATTGAAGAAATACTCACCACCGCCTGATCTTGCTATGAACATAGGAGGCACTGGAGTCCACATGTTGGTTTCAGGGTTGTAACATTCGCAAGAATTGAGACGCTCTCGTCCATCGTAACCTCCCATTGCGTAGAGCAACCTGTCCACAACAGCTACGGATACAGCTGAAAGCAATTTGAACATTTATTGCAGCTGAATTACAGACGAGATTGTCAATAGGTTCGTTCCAACAACAAGCGTCATCACCAGAAAACAGTTTTTAGCTAGCAAATGCAGTAAGGGTAACTGCTGTTCTAACAAGTCAAGGCATCCAATAGTCAGCATCAATGTGATGGAGGTGTTGGCTGTGGTTGAAGTACTGATGGATTGGGAGTAAAGGGTTAGTTTCCCTAGTTATAAGAATACACTTATTAATAACATCCGTTATTCAAGATTCCATCAAGCAAGTCGAGTGCAGGAGGCCTCTTATACTCAAGCTGCTAGTTACTGTTGGATAGAAACAGATGGCACCGAGGGGCTCTGTCCCTTGCTGTTAACACAGAAAATCTTAAGGTTCTATCATATGAGACGAAATCTCTGCAATCCACTGAAACAGTTGTATGATACAAAATCGCATCATCCAGTCACACTCAACGTGATCTGACCAAGCAGTCCAGTCTAGATTGCAGCGCTAGGCAAACAGTTGTACAAAAATCATCATGGGATTTGGCAATCCTCATTCAAGATGGGGAATGTATTAACCGAAGTTTTGGTAGAAAAAGTGAGACATCAATCCTGAGTTGCAGAACTACATGTAGCTTCTCAAAACAAGAACATTCGAAAATATAAAGAAAATCTGTCTGGATGAGAGTGTAGTTTACGAAAGAGACCATTGAGTGCACCCAAAATCGTCTTCTTCAGGAGCGCCTCTTTCTTTGAACTACAATTTTTTGTAGATAAACATAAGACGTTTCAGTAACTTGTTGCACAGCAATCCCACACAAACTGAATTGCTCAATCAGATATCGCATAGTGTGATTGAAGAAATGCAAACCACACCAACAGATGGAGTTCTGAGCACCAGACCCTCAAAACTTCCCAAGTTGTTGTTAAGGCTAAGAGGATGTTGGACGTTTTAAATGTTCCAACAAATTGAGCAGTACCCTCGTCGTTGGAACAAACCTGATCTGTACATCCAACTGGGATGTAATCTTGAAACTTTTCATAGTAGTAAATAAGCAGAAGACAGATTATCCTAGCAAGTCAATGTTGAAATTGAATGCTTTCCTTACCTAATCGCTTGATTGACATGCTTTTGACAGAATGCCACGCATCTTCGTCGGGGGAGTACCTAAAATCAGAATGAGGCCAAGTACTATTAATAATGACAATAAGTGAAACTTGAATGATTAGTATGAATTGGTAATCCTACAGACTTTGGGTTATCATCATCGCGTGAACCCTGCGCACAATATCTTTCCAGTTCACCAAATGTACTGACATTTTATAAGGATCCTGGTAGGTCTTTTAATGATGCTGTATTATTGTTTGCATTTATCCTTTATTTTAATTGTGGAAATATTATCGTTGCTATGCGAATACGATCACGGGAGATACTGTTGCAACTGGACATTGACAAAACAAAACCAAAAACGGGAAATTTCGTGTTACACATTAATTTTCTACTCTCTACCAGAATGCAGGGTCGGAGGACAATTTCTCTCTGTAGTTATAATATAATCTTACTAATCTGTATACAGACCTTTCAACTGAGTTATAATAGTCGACACCTGCTGAACCGCCGACAGCGTAAATCATCCCATCAACCACTCCAACGCTAACTCGGTTTCTGGGAACTGACATGGGGCTACATGGACGCCAAGAATCTCTCACAGGTTCGTACCTGTTACATACGAAAATACAGATGAAGATATTTAACAATGTAGACCTCAGTCCATAGAGAAATGCAAATATTTATTACTTGTCGTTTTCAGCCTTAATATAACTTATAATGTACATACGGGTTTTGTTTCTTAGTATCTGAGCGCCGAACTGTTAGAGCTCAACACCTAAATGGGACCACAGATGGAGTGGGGCTAATTAGATATCGAGACTGTAAAGCTAGTACTGCATGGATTGGAAATCCATATACAATTGCAGGGATGGAGACCACTTGGTATGGTGGAGGCGCATTCTGGATCTCCACCTACTGGGATACATAACATACAACAAAGGGACGACGCAATGGAACAATTCACCTATGTTGAATGGGATGCCCAACACATGTGCTACAGATCTGTCCTTCAATGGTAAAACTTAGACAATGCTGGTCTGAGTTTGTTAGATGGATATGCTAGATGGAAAGGATGGGCAACGTGGTTAGATAGTGGCCACCATCCTGATCTTCTGGTAGTGACACAATCAGGGGCATATATCATTGATGTTTCAGTGGTCTCGGATCCAGAAAGCTGATTACTTGCGGATATCAACTCTGCTAAAGTTAGGAAGTACCAAGTTGATGCTCTACTCCAAGCACCACACCTAGCAGATATACAACCTGGCCAGATTCAGGCAATTGGTGCAAACATTATATGGAGAGGTCAGTAACTAAGCTGACACGGGCAGACTTTCCTCTCATGATACTGAAATGGATGACCACCAGGGTCCTAACAGGAGGAGCATTCATTTGGTCAGTGTTTAGGGCAACTACTCCCCTCCATAGTGGTGGTTGGCTGAGTGTGCGTCTAGCCTGGAGCTAGATTCAAGAAAATACAATGGGGGTGAAGAAATACCTTCTGATGACACAGCCAGAGGTTAAATTATCCTCCTCCACCAACACAGGGCAGACTGACACAGGCCTGGTAGCTACTAATGATATTATCGCATTGAAATTGATGAGATTTATCAGACTACTATTCCCCGACTACCCTAAAAAGAAGCACTTTAGAAGCCTGAGGAATTAAGCGTGTTACAAGCATCTGTGGACACATGGACAGATATACACAAATCGAAGGTTATTCAAAATAGTCTAAAACGCGTGTGGAAATTTTGATTTTGGAGATGAAAAACTGACATCTTCCAAAATTGAAAAAAAGTCCTGCTACCTTCAAAATAATCAGAAACAGCATTACCATCTAGATACAGATAAAACTATTGGTCGAATAAAATGAGAGTCCCCACCTGTCCACCCAATCAGAATCATAGCTGCACTCTGGGCCGTTATTTCTTCCTCCAATTGCGTAAAATATACCCTGAAATCAGAGGACAGATCCATATGAGAATCAATGACGATATTTTATTGTATGTATAATTAAATTACAGTTTGTAAAATGGGAATAACCGAAATGGGCCCTGAAACATGTGAGGTGATGGAATGATGTAATTGCCCCTTCCATTGAGATGGATGCGGATATTATGCTCCGCCACGCTCAGTGGATGACCCAGAAGCTTGAAAACGTTTGATTCATCTCTCAAGGCGTTGGATTCTAAAATCGAGAAGGGCCAACTAACCATATCCATCACAAACACATGGCTTCCTGAAATAGAGCCCGAGTTTTGGGCATCGACTGAAGTCCACCCCAACTGTTTGGAATGAATCAGTGGCTCGACTATTTGTTTTGAAAGCGAAAAAGATGAGATTAGCAATGCAGAAATCGTATTATGATGGAAACAACGTCTCGCTTGAAGGTTAGGATCGTTTGCTGGGTGTCCTTTAACAGTAGACTCAACGGAGAGTTCTACTTAGCCCACACAAATCTGTTCTTGCTGGTCTATACTAGAGGTGGGTAGTGAGTGAGTGACCTTGTCTCAAAGAACTTCTCTTTCAAGTGAACTTGTCCCAAATGACCTGCAGAGGGAGGACCTGCAGTTCATCACAAGACGTTTGCGACAGCACAACTCCCTGTGGCTGACGTTCAAACTACTCGGACAGTCAGGAACTTCCCTTGGCAAGGCAAGTTCGAGACCTGCAGGTCGCTAACGTTCTTGACAGCATGACTCCTGCGGCTGATGTTCGAACTACTCGAAGACCTGCCAAACCGTTCTTTACAAAGTGACCTGCAGTTCACCCATCCGCCATTAGCTTGAGTTTCCTTCTAGTCAACGAAGGACTCCCCTCACCGCAGAGTCAATACCAATACTATACTAAATACTATGTACTAAACTATACTGGTCGATACTATACTCATCACAGAGTCGATTATATTTAATAAGTAGGTATTTATATGAAAATTTGCATGAGGACTCGAAAAATGACTAGGGAGTAGGAAAAGAGAACAGTAGATGACTGTCATTTACCGAATTCTGACGGATGACAAAGATAATAGAGGTTGACGGTCAAGCCACGAGATAGCAGTAGTGGTGGTGACTCTCAGAATGGACACGACGAACTGCAGGTCCCATTCATTCACGAAGTGAACTGCAGGTGTCGCATTCATCCACAGAGTGAACTGGTGAACTTCTCCCACTGACCTTGTCTCTGGACTGAGTGACCTGCAGGGAGTCTACTCCCTCAGGTGACCTGGGTTTACACACCTCTAGTCTATACGTTCCTCGCACACCAGACGGACAGGCATGCTAAATTACTGAGTACCCAGGCCCCACATTGTAGTAACAATAGAGTAAACAAAGAAAAGAGTCTGCAGCTTTTAGTTGCGCGATACCAATCGGACCAAATCGACCAAATGGAGTTCGTCATGGCAGTAAGAAACGATTTTGCTTAAATTTGATTGCTTAATTTGACTCCAGCTACATTTTCTGGTATTTGACGACCTTACAATTTGCTAAGTTTCTAAAGGGGCACAACATTTTTAATCCTCAGTCTGCGCAAAAATGAGAAGGACAATATTGATGTCACTGACGAGACTCTGGGACCCATTTCGTCCGACTAGTGCTCTTTTGGGGCCCATTTCGGTTCTGTACGGTAAGATTACTCACCTTGACGAACGCAGCGCCCAAGCCGGAACGGGGTATGGTGAGTGAAGCGAGCGTCGTCCACTTTTGAGTATCCAGGTTGAAGGCTTCGAGAGTGTCCAAGGAACTCCGGAGGTAACCACCAGCGACGTAGATGACTCTGGGGGATTTAGGAATCCTTTCTCTCACGCTGACTCTTTTGTGCAGAGTAAGCTCCTAAGAAACCGCAATATTCAGAACAATTAAAGATAAGGTAAGGAAGATGGGGCAAAATAATGGAAATCCATCTTCAAAAAAAGCTGCCTCAAATTCTTTCACTGGGGTTTATTATTCAATTGGGTGGGGTTCATGATTTGAATTTCTACTAAGCTTTGGAGTGTCCGTGTTTATATGCATAGAGCACTTAAATCTGTTCTCAACCAAAATACCTATTTGGATTGATCAGTTGATCATATTTTTGTGCCTCCTGACGTTCAATCGCTCTATCACCTGTGAAACATGCACACTCCAAAGCTTTGTAGAATTCAAATCATGAACGCAAGCCAATTGAATAATAAACCCCAGTGAAAGAATTTGCAGCGTTTTTTATGGTTATCAGAAAAAAATGCTCAAACCCGTGTATCGGCTACAAAGCCTTTTAGGAGTTCACTCCAGTATCCACATTACTACATCACTACGTCACTAGGTTACTGATATCAACACAAAAACAATAATAAACCAAAATAACGCAAATGTTGGCACCATAAATCGGGCCATAGATCGGGAATGGTTTGACCTACTGTCCTGGGGAGGGGCTCATCCGATTCCTCATGGAATGTTCTTCAAAAAGAGTCCAAATTTAGGCCGCCTTGACTTATTTTGAGGTTTTTAGGGATTTTACAAAACTTTTACAACCCTTAAAGGGCACTTTAAATTAAGTGAGAGAGCTGGCTCAAGGATTGGGGCGTCGTCGGACCAACATGGATTTTTCCTGAAAGTTTCAGATTTTTTGCTCCAGCCGTTTGGGGGAAATCGTGCGCTCGGCCTACGGCGGAAGAACGGAAAATTGTTTATTACAGATTTGGATTCTACACCCTTTGAAACGTAAACCATGAAATTTTCAGGGAGTGGGTTAGAATTTTTATTTCAAGCAGCGATTACAATGGTTTATTATTGAATAATAAACCAAAATGTATATGCTCATATTGCTAAAATATTCAGTTCATTGAATATTCCCGAAATTGTACCAACTAGAGTTGTAGTATTACCTTGAAGATCTGCGCTAAATATTCCCGGCACGCCGGCAGTTGTTTGATGACTTCGCAATTTTTCATCTGCTCGTTTAGGAAACTCGGAGTGAGGAACTGACAGCGGACGGCATACAGAACGGCGTGCATTTTCGGGCGTCGCTCCTCTTCATTGTACCTAAAGAAGAAGTAAACATTTAGCCAACTAAAAATTGAATTAGCGTTTATTATTTTGGTTACGAGCTCATTTCAAATTTTGATTCTGTTTTATGGTCGAAAATTATAAATAGACACCTTGGCAGTGAATCCACTAGACTTTCTTACAAGAAACCTATCATAAATACAATGGAAATCGATTGTTTAAATTCTCAACTACAGCTTTATCAGCTCATTATTAATGTATGATGAAATTACAGACTCAGAAAGATCCAATGTAATAACTGAGGCCTGCCACACACGTAACGGTATACCGTACGTTTACCTCAATTGAGAGATGGCTAGCCAACAAGATGAAGATGATATGATAGCTTCAGTCGGATTGTGTGTGGTTTTAAACAGTAAGAAGAATAAGTTTAAACGTAAAATGTGGAGTAAAAAGTGGCTTACTAAAGGAAATGAATACACTCATACAAGATTATTGAAAGACTTGGGTGGTGAGCCTTCAGACTTCCGTAATTATTTGCGGATGGATGAAGACGCCTATGAACAGCTGTTGTTACTCGTGACTCCATTAATTGAAAAGAAAGACACGGTTATGAGGAAATCGATTTCTCCACACAGGAAGAAGCCTGAACTAAACAAAACTACTGCGCAGGCGACCGGACGTACACACACACAGCTCATTTCTAGGGTATAAGTGACGACTGCGCAGGTACAAGATACCAAATCTCCGTTCCTGTCAGGTGACCTGCGCAGGTCGCTTCGCCTGTGCACTTTTCGCCTGCAGCGACTGGCACACACGCTCCGGTTTGCCTGCACAGCTGACCTGTCATGTATACCGTTACGTGTGTGGCCGGCCTAACTGTGTCTAACTAAGAGGTTACCACAATGTTTGTGATAATTTCAAAATTTGCCAACACCATCTAATCTGACGCGAGAAACATACTAATTGAATAGTTAAATCTCTGATTCGAAATGAAACTTGCTTACTTGACCCATCTCAGGACGGCATTATACACTTCGGTTTCTTCTCGTACGTTCAACTCGTCTTTCCTTATGAGATCAATCAGCTGTTTCGTGGAAAGCTGAATAAATTCCTCTTCCTGACACACCTGTAAAAAAACTTGCGTAAGCTGAACAGATCGATGTTCGACGTAGATTCAATAAGTAGGTGTAAACAACTAAAGAAACGGGATACTCTGAGGTGAATGAATGTGTGGCGTTCCACGAAATATTCAAAATTGTTCCAGAATTGCAAGACATTAGGTTTGTTTTGACAAGAGGTTCCGAACCAGTTCGGGATAGAACCAGAACCTGCAGGGGGAGGGATAGAACCACCGAGAACTTTTGGTATTCGTTCTACTTTTCCGAACTAGTATGGAACCAAAAACCTGAACGTCCCTTTCCCGCATGGTTCTGTCAGACATCGAGACCAAAAAAGAGGCAACAGCAACAATAACACATAATATTTCCGATAACCTATAATAATATAGGATTTGTGAGTGGAAATACACCATTCGCAACAACCTGTAATGGGCTCCATGAGAAATGGACATTATGCAGTCGTATTTACCTCGGTAAAATGTTGCATGATGAATTCGCTGGCTTTCCTGTGAAGCTCCAAACATCCGTGTTGTTCCGCAAAGCTGGCGATACCCAGGGCGTTGACAGGGGATAGTTGGCGTTCAAGGAATATACAGCATGCCTTGATGACGTCCGTTATCTGAAAATGCAAAAATGATTTGTGAAATAGAGCATTTTCGAACAATCCAGCTTTAATAACAATGAGGGAATAATGTCACCAATACTTGAGCCAACTTCAAGGAACTTTTAAGCAGTGGTGGCTCATATGTTGAAACTCAGGGAGTGCACACAGATCAACACTGGCTATTAGAAGAGAGGCTTATCTTAGTGAAATACGAACACGGTAGACATGTTGGGGATTTCCTCCCTAGATTTAGGGGTTTTTCGTGGATGAAAAGGTTGGGGGGGGGGGGGGATGTAGGTTAGGGTCATATTTTTACTTGACAGGGGGAATTTAGGGATTTTATTTGACCTACTATGATACTAACCCAAAACCATTGAAATGCGCCTAAATAAGTTCAGCACGGTTGCGAAGGTCGGACAGAACAGCTTGAAACCATGAGCAACCACCTGTTCTGTTATCTTCGTTATGAACCTATCATTTAATTACAATAACAATAAAGCTAGTAGTTCTTCCTTCAGGTGATTACTAGATCAGTCTAAGTTAATTTCGAGAAAATGACAGGATCGGGAAGTAAGAAGTATACCCAGAGTTACTGGAAAATCTGAGATAATGATCTTACTTCCTTTGTTTGATCTATTTGTATTCCGCAATCCGAGCTACAATTCTGAGTGAGATGTGCTTGAGGCTGCTGGTTAGCGGAATCACTAGTATAAAAGAATGGTTTCACGAGGTATGAATGCATTCAGGGTTTTTTAGGGGTTCTCAAAATGGATTTAGGGGTTTATTATCTACAGTTTACGGTCTGGGCGTTTTTGTGGAAATAAATGTTGACAACCGTGAATACGAATTTCAATCATAAGCAAATGCGATTCACACGAATCGCCACGATGTTCCATTTTCAATTTATTTTTCAGCCCAGGCAGTTGTTTGATAAATCGCACTGAATCATTATTCATCGTAATTCTCATAAATAACGTCGAAAACACAGAAGCAGAATACAGATTGAAAACAATTACACGGTACAAACAAACAGAAGTTCAACAAAGAGTTGAGGAAAATATAATAAAATTCCACTTTATGCCCAGGGCAGACATGCCTGCAGAAATATTTACAAAAGGACTATTGAAAAGAAATGAAGGATTCACCA